>VXAL01011432.1:0-83728 GCA_013399475.1 Chauna torquata | reverse complement strand
CTCCGTGTGCACCCCCAGCCTCCTCACTGGCAGGGCAGCTGAAAAGTCCTTGGCTCTGTGTGAGCACTGCTCTGCAACAACTGAAACATCAGTGTGTTATCGCCACTAATTTCATCAAAAATCCAAAGCACAGCATTATGTGAGCCTCTACGAAGAAAATTAACTCTATCCCAACCAAAACCATGACAACAAGGTGGTGAAAGTCTGTGGCTCAGAACATTTTTTAGATGGTCTCACTGAAGCTTTTTACTGGCTCTTCTGAGGAGGAGCCCGTGACTAACTGTAGCCTCTAATCATTTGCTCCTTTGTTAGTGCTCTGGACAATGATAGCTCTTCTGATTTCCTGTCAGATAACTCAAAACTTCTGTTAGCATTGAAGCCCTGCGAGAAGGATCCTCGTGAAATATTGCTGGGTCTTGAAAAATGTTTCAGCTGTGTACAGTGTCCTATTAGTTTCCAGAGTCAGTAGCTAATAGAAGCTGACTGAAAGTAAGAATAATTCTTATGCCTGCTATTTGAGAACATCTGCGAATAGATATTTTTATCCCTTCTTCTCCCAGTTACATTAAATTTAGTAACGTCATTTCTTGTATTTTGGTTATATGTACAACCATAAATTGTATAGATAAGAAGGAAGAAAGAAGAACAGGAAGTTTTATTTAGCTGAATGAGCCTACAGATTTTTGAATGAGCCCTCTTCATAAGTTTCAGATTGGCATAAAGAGATCCTGCAAGTGACTCCAACTCGAAACTTGTGTAGAAGAATCTGAAGAATAATCACCAATTATTATCATTTTTATTCTCGAGTCTTGAAGGCAGGTATTGGTGCACAATTAAGCGTTATCATTGTTCTGTGTTACTCCATCTTAATAAAAGATACAGTCTGGTGGTGATGTGGTGGCAGAACAAATATTATCTCTTTGGTTTAATCCTTCTTTGTATCCCTTTTTCATTATCAACATCAGTATAGGCTAATTTTAAACTTGCCCTTTGAATCTGAGAAGTAATCAGACAGATATCCCAACCTTCCTCCTGCTGGCACAGAAGGACTCTTTATTGCCTAATGACGCTTCCAGTGATAAGGTAGGAACACTGAGGCACACTGGGTAGCAAATACACTGGGAATCAAGGCACCTGGTGGCTCATTTTGTGACAAGGAAAAAATAAGCTTTCCATGCTCCAGTTTCTCATGTGTAAAGTGGACTTAGTGGTGTATTGTTGTTTTATTGAGAATGTTTTCAATGAGAAAACATGAGTATTTTGATGAGAAGGTCTTGAACTGCGTCTGCACAGAGAGAAGGGGAAGGATTCTTCACTTACTCTCATGGTACTGTCCAGGGAAGCTGTTCTCACCGCTTACAGTAGCTTCTGACTGTGAATAATTGCTGTGCTCCTTTGTGGATAAAAATCTCTCACATCTGACTGATCTTTCTGCTGTGGTAGAGACAAACACTGTCCTAGATGCTGAGTTTTCCCATCTTGAGCTCCAGCCTCTGTGTAAAGCAAAAAAAAAAACCAAGATCTGGAGCTACATAGTTCAAAGGCGCATCAAAGAAATAAAACTGCCCCGATTTCATCATCTGATGATGTTCTGCTAGTGAAAGATGAAGATCAGGTGTCTGTGGTGACCATTTTACATCTGCCTGACACAGCTGTTGATCCAGGAATTTTTTTATTGACACAGCAGTAAAGTCCAGCGGAAATCTGTAGAGATTGTTTTGAGTGGCTCTTCTCTTCCCATTCAGAGAGACTACCGAAGGTGACAGTAGGCAATTAAGTACTTGCACTTGCAGAGCTTTTCTATGAATTACTTTAAGCATCTGTCTTGTCACGTTGCCCCTACTGTGTATTCTGCCTCTACAGCTGTTATTTTGTGTGCAAATGAAGAAGGAAAGTAGTAGATATTCCTAATAAAATCAGAATTAGGAAAATTTCCGTCTCCCTCTTAGCTGAGACTGTGTGGTTTTGTGCTCATAAGGTATAGTGAGCTAGAAAAATGTTTAATCCTGAAAGCTTTAAATGTTTATTCAGCTTTAATCGTTCTCAATGTCCTTGATGATTTAACTCAATGTCATTGACAGATGCATCATTCTTACTTTNGTAACGTCATTTCTTGTATTTTGGTTATATGTACAACCATAAATTGTATAGATAAGAAGGAAGAAAGAAGAACAGGAAGTTTTATTTAGCTGAATGAGCCTACAGATTTTTGAATGAGCCCTCTTCATAAGTTTCAGATTGGCATAAAGAGATCCTGCAAGTGACTCCAACTCGAAACTTGTGTAGAAGAATCTGAAGAATAATCACCAATTATTATCATTTTTATTCTCGAGTCTTGAAGGCAGGTATTGGTGCACAATTAAGCGTTATCATTGTTCTGTGTTACTCCATCTTAATAAAAGATACAGTCTGGTGGTGATGTGGTGGCAGAACAAATATTATCTCTTTGGTTTAATCCTTCTTTGTATCCCTTTTTCATTATCAACATCAGTATAGGCTAATTTTAAACTTGCCCTTTGAATCTGAGAAGTAATCAGACAGATATCCCAACCTTCCTCCTGCTGGCACAGAAGGACTCTTTATTGCCTAATGACGCTTCCAGTGATAAGGTAGGAACACTGAGGCACACTGGGTAGCAAATACACTGGGAATCAAGGCACCTGGTGGCTCATTTTGTGACAAGGAAAAAATAAGCTTTCCATGCTCCAGTTTCTCATGTGTAAAGTGGACTTAGTGGTGTATTGTTGTTTTATTGAGAATGTTTTCAATGAGAAAACATGAGTATTTTGATGAGAAGGTCTTGAACTGCGTCTGCACAGAGAGAAGGGGAAGGATTCTTCACTTACTCTCATGGTACTGTCCAGGGAAGCTGTTCTCACCGCTTACAGTAGCTTCTGACTGTGAATAATTGCTGTGCTCCTTTGTGGATAAAAATCTCTCACATCTGACTGATCTTTCTGCTGTGGTAGAGACAAACACTGTCCTAGATGCTGAGTTTTCCCATCTTGAGCTCCAGCCTCTGTGTAAAGCAAAAAAAAAAACCAAGATCTGGAGCTACATAGTTCAAAGGCGCATCAAAGAAATAAAACTGCCCCGATTTCATCATCTGATGATGTTCTGCTAGTGAAAGATGAAGATCAGGTGTCTGTGGTGACCATTTTACATCTGCCTGACACAGCTGATGCTGTTGATCCAGGAATTTTTTATTGACACAGCGGTAAAGTCCAGCGGAAATCTGTAGAGATTGTTTTGAGTGGCTCTTCTCTTCCCATTCAGAGAGACTACCGAAGGTGACAGTAGGCAATTAAGTACTTGCACTTGCAGAGCTTTTCTATGAATTACTTTAAGCATCTGTCTTGTCACGTTGCCCCTACTGTGTATTCTGCCTCTACAGCTGTTATTTTGTGTGCAAATGAAGAAGGAAAGTAGTAGATATTCCTAATAAAATCAGAATTAGGAAAATTTCCGTCTCGCTCTTAGCTGAGACTGTGTGGTTTTGTGCTCATAAGGTATAGTGAGCTAGAAAAATGTTTAATCCTGAAAGCTTTAAATGTTTATTCAGCTTTAATCGTTCTCAATGTCCTTGATGATTTAACTCAATGTCATTGACAGATGCATCATTCTTACTTTGTCTTAGCAATTTTTTAAAACTGTGCTGTAAGTGAGAAAGACAGTAAGACGGGGTGATATATCACAGTGTATGTAATGCATTTCTTTCCCTTTTCATGGAAGAATTTACAATTCGGAGTGACACTCCATGTTTTTTATCTGTGCAGAAAGAAAATACTGATAATATGCTATAGCGAATGAAGGAATGATTCAGCATTTGAACATGTTTAAGCAAAGATTACTTCATGTTAAAAAAAAAAAAAAAAAAACTTTCACAGACTCGACAACACCATGTAGACCAGGGGTGGCCCACAACTAGATGGAGGTGGCTCATGAGCTGTTCAGGTGCAATTCTTGTGGTCAAGGCCCTGATGTTTGGTCACTGGACAATCAGCTTGTCTGGCTGTAGATTCGGTCAGCTGCAGGGGTCTGGGGAGTTTGACATAATACTAAGCAAAGGAGAGGCAGGGGCTGCTTCCCGTCTCAGAAGTCAAGTTGTGTAAAGTGGCACCATACTAGCTGGGACTAGCTCCCTTCACAGCAGGTCTGTGTTGGAGAGAACTCATTGAAATAGCTGAAAAACTGAGTTAGCAATTGAGCTAATAGTTAAGGACAAGTAGAGACCCAGTGCTTGCGTTTGGTCTTTGGTATTCTTTTATTTCACTGTGTAAAGACACTGCCTAACACACAGGAATAACACTGCTAAGCCAGGACTATCCCATGGTGAAGTGAGAGGACCTTTGGGAAAATACTGCTACCTCCAGTATCTGGAGATCTCCCCTTTCTCACCTCTCCAAAGTGTGGGATCTCATCCATGTGGAGGTTTTGGTATGCCCCTCGTATAGCTGGGAGAAAGTGATTCAGTTCAGATTTTTGCAGAACGGCCTCTTTAGAGACCAGCTCAGGTCAGCATGAAGTCTGATCAACTCTGGAGGAGCTCCATTTCCAGTTATTGCTCTCCCAAGCCCTTGTGCAAGACAACAACATTCAGAAGAGCAGAGCAAAAAGTAAACCCATTTCTATATGAGGATGCACTGTAGTAAGAAAATGTCTTCTCTAACCAGTTAAAATAGATGGTACAGACTGCAAGCCGGGGACAGTCTAGAAAGCTGTTCAGCTGACCATATGTAGGTGTCTATTTGAGACTGAGATGGATATCCCACTAAACCCCTCCACCTGTGTTGTCCAGGTTGTCATTGATATTCTGGGAGCAAACCCAGCTCACACAGAGACACGTGCATTGTTACACCTATGTGTTGGTGTCTCATCTGGAGCTGAATCCCACCCTCCTCTCTCCTGTGGTATAGATCTTCGGCATTAGGTTGTGCCTACTCCTGTGTTCACTTCTCATTGCTGGTCAAGGACACTGGGATTTTCCTAAAGAAGGTCATATTATTTGCTTGTGATGCCAGCTACACTGCCATCAGACATGTGGTTGTCACATGGATTGATATGCTCAAACTAGCTGGCAAATCATCATTTCGGCACCGTTATTAGATTAAATCTAGTTTGGGCATGCAGATCAGCCTCATCTCCCAGCTGCAGCACAGACATATATCCATCCACCATAGCCTCGAGGTAGAATGTGGTGGCTTAACTGGAGTATTATTAAAATGAGTTCTCTTCCATCAAGCCATGTTCACGCTTAGCATTACGACTTTTGTTAGCAGGGGCTGGTCTGCTGGCTTGGGTCTCTGCTGGGGAGCTGACAGGCACTGCTGCTGTCACCACACTTGCTGTCATTGTAGCATTTGTTAATTTTGAGGGAAATCTGGACACACACATTTTTTCTTTCTTTGTTTTGTTCCCCAGTAGTCACTTAATTGTCTTAATTTTTGGAAGATATGCTTCACTGAGTCCAGATGTTTTCCTGCATCCTTGCAACCATGAGAGGCATGCACCATTTACTTTGCATAACATGGTGGGGGGTTTTTCATACAGCATGTTGGGGTGCATGCTTCTCATGCGTTTTCTTTACCTCTGAGACTGTTGGAAACCAATTTACTGACAACAAAAGGAGAAGCAGCCCTTTGTAGTTTGCACATTTTTATTTATTGTGGTACCCTTGAGAAATCCTTCACACACTTTAAGCAATACTGTTAAAAAAAATCAGTGAGCTATCAAAAATGGAGCAGCAAGTAGGACGCTCCACTTATTTGTGTATCCAGACTCTCTGTGTTGGGTTAGGAAACATTAAATATTTTAAACTGAGGACACAAAAGATGAATTCTGGACTTGAAGCTAAATCCTGACTATACCAGCAAAAGATATATCAAACTTTTATACTACTTGGTGATGCATAAATGCTTGGAGTTGTTTAAAAATTAATAATTTGACATTGTTTTGGACTCCCTTGCCATTAAATTAACTCAGCCTTGAGGAAATAATTTAATAGCTGCTTCAAGCAGAGAATCCGAAATGCTGTCTCTAAAATTTCCAGTGCATGATCTGAGTCACTTGCAAACCTTTTCCTGTTCTCTCTTTCCCCTGCTCTCACATCAGTAAAATGTTATATGTATTTGAGTGTTCTCTATTTTCTTTTCAAGTAAGTGATCTATACTACTGAATGTATTTTTAAGCTATGTTTATATTATTAAAAAAAATAAAATATCCTGGGGATTCCACAATGTCTTTGTGTAGCTCTCAAAAATGTCCATTGAAGTTGATTCTGGTTGATATTTATCACCCATCATAAGACTTCCATGTCTTTCTCAGCCCATACTCTGGTTATTAGCTATCACAGTGCAAACCGTTCATGCCTTCGTGCTTTTCTTCTGGCAGACAATGCGGTCACTGTGCAGTGTTGTCAGGGTTAGAGTCTGCCTACATCTTGCAGATGGAAAGGAACAAAATTTAAATAAATGGTATTAATAAGCAGCTCCATAGAATGCAGGTTTAATTCACTTAATTACTTGTATGGACTGACTGCCATTGTTATTCCTCGCTGCTTAAATGAAAACATTTATTTCTGCTCCTGCTCAAAAATAGTCGGCTCCAACACAGCAAAATACTGACAATAACAATAAGCACAGCAATAACTTCTAGCCAATGTGTAATCTGTGCTTGATGTGTGTGTAATTGATAAAAATTGCTTTCAGTTGGTAACAATAAAAGAATACACCATGCTCCATATATCTGTCACTACAGCTTTGTACTGGCTTTTGATGGTCTTTGGAAGCATTGCAATAAGACAGAAGGTCAGTGCACTTCATTCCTTTTAAATGAGTTTCCATATGGTCTTTAGTGTGTAATGTAAGAGGTGAAGGCACTCCAGGCTTTCTGATGAAGGCGTCATTTAGGTTAAGTTAATGCTAGCATGTAGGGACTGTTGTGATCCTCGAGTCTGGCTCTGTGTATAAAGAAGGCTATCAGCCGGTACTCAGATGATTCTTGATTGAATAAAGCTCCTCTGTCAGGAAAAAAAAAAAAAAAATTAAATCATGAATTAAAGATGAAGAAACCAGCATAAATGAGCGTACATGTGGTGGCACAGTGCTCTGCCTTACTGGCAAGAAGAAAAAGAGAGGAATCAAGGGAGCAGGGTCTTTTACAGGGGTGGGCAGAGAGACGTCCCTGAGGGACTGATTTAGGCACAGCAAGGGAGGGGCAGGAGTTATATTCCCATCTCCTCTTCAAGGCCCTGTCTCCCAGGCAAACAGCAGCTCTGGCCTCCCTTCCCGCACACGTCTTTGTGGTCGGAGCAGGATGAGGTATGGCTGTCTGCTAGAGGCATTGTGCTGAGTGCTTGCTTTCGTGTCTGGGAGAAGTTATTCCTCTTCCTTCCAGACTGACTAAGATGGGGTGATACTTTTCCACGTGTTTCACTGGACAGGAGAGCAGCTGGATGTCTAGGAGAGTCAAGTTCTGGTTCCTGGCACTTCCTTCCAAAGGGGTCAGTTGGCTCTTTGGTAAGACAACAGGGTTTATTGGCACAAGAGATGTTAGTTCTCTGAATTGCAGTAAATTACTGATGCAATATCGCTGAAGAAAGTGCTGCTTTACTTGGAGAAAGTGGGATTAGCATAAAGATTGCATTAGGGGTGAGGAACTGGCTAAAGGAAAGACAAGATCAGGTGCTACTGAAAAGGGAAGTATTAGGCTAAGGGGAAGATATTAATAGAGTTCCCCCAAAACTGATTTGATGGCTAATCTTATTTAGTATTTTGATTTATGACCTTGGTAGAAGTGTGCTAATGAAATTTGCTGACAATCTCAAGTGTGAAATCTGCATCAATAAAGAAGAGATTTGGTTATCATACAGAGTCAGATGACCTTGAAGACTCTAGTAAAAGAAGTGGGGTGAAATTCAGTTGTACAAAAATACAAGTTCCTATGCTTTGAAACTAATAAGAAGAATTTTTGCTACAAGCTAAGAGCTTATCAGCTGAAAAAACCTCAACAGGAACATTTGGTTTTATGGGCTACCTTGTGACCATTAGTATGATCAAAGGCACGTGGCCGTGAAAATATCAGAAACAATCGAGACTGTTTCGGTAGAGGAATGTGAATTGCATCTAGTAAGACTTTGGGGAGACCTCGTTTAGAATTGCATCTTAATCAGAAGAGATTAACCCCAACCAGGACACATGCAGAAAGTGCTGCCCGTGTGGTTATGGGAGCAAACAGCCCATTGCAGCAAGTGAGATGAAATTCCCTCCTCTCGTTTAGTTTGGTAAAGCGAATGCTGAGAGGAAATGTGGCCTACAAATACATAGAGGTGTCCATTTAGTGGTCAGCGGTTTCTTCATATAATTCATCTGTTTAGTTTCACCATCATTTGCATGAGGACTGTTAGCAAATACTGTAAGGGTGCAGTTAGAGCTGAGTGTGTGAGCTGGTGGCTGGACAGAAGTGATGGACAGTCCTCTCTGGGCGTGCTTTTCTTTCTCCTGACTTCTAGCATGAATGTGTGATTCACCCCAGAGATGCCGAAAAAAAGGGTTACTACGGGGATCAGGGGACTGAAAAGCCTGATATAAAAGATGGGACTTAAAGATTTGTCTTGTTTTAGCACTGGAAAGCACTGTCTGTAAATATCAAGGTAGGGGGATAAAAGCAAGGAAGAGCAATTTGAACTAAAGAACAGTGCTAGCATGAAAATATCTGGGTATATGTGGCAACAAGTAAATTTAGACGAGAAATTTTAATAAATTTAGAAATCAGAAGAAGGTTCCTAAATATAGGAGGAGAGAAGCTCAGGAAGACCTTCTACATAGAAGAAGTAGACAAAAGAGCCCCACAACTTTTAAGATGGGGCTTGTTCAGCCTAAGAACAGGATTATGTGATGTGGTTGCTTGCCATGTCAAGACAGCAAGTTTCAGTACGCAGATTCTCCAGTCAGTCCCTGTATTCTGTTTATTTCCTACTCAGGTATGAGATGCCTATAATCAGGCCAGAGAAATGTTAAGCATCATAGGAACATCTCAGCAGCAGTGAGTGAACAGAGATTCTCCTGCTTTGATTTTTACGCATACATAATAGCCAAGATTATTTCATCAGTGCTTTCATTCATCTCAACTTGCTCAAGTATAATGGAAGCTGCCTACACTTACACAATTTTCTTCTCAGAATTATAAATGTGTCATCATAATTGTAGCTGTATGCCCTGTCTTATTTTTGCATTGAGTAGGAATAGTTGCACGTTCATAACAATTTTTTAAGATGCTGCTGCATATGTCCAACTTGTGAGCTAAGATGGCAGAAAACTACTGCTATTCTTTTTCCCGGAAAATCTGAAAATATTTGTAGTTTCACATTTTTAAAGGAAAAAAGATTTTGAATTATTTTTGACAAACATTTTTAGCTTTCTGAAATAAATTATCTTTAGGATTTTGACTTTTGGATTCTTTGTTTTTTTCTTCTTCACTGTTATTTTCACTGAAAGAGAAAGTAATAGAAAAAAGGAGATAGGCAGAAGGAGGAGAAAAAAAAGGTCAGCGCAACAGATGAAACAGCAAAAGTTGTGAAGTTGTGTTGTGTTGAAACATGGGAGGAGAAAGGCAGAAAAAAGCCATTCCTATGTGATGTAATATTGCTGTCAGTTTGACAAGAATGAGGTTCTGAAGCCTGAGGAAGAAAAGAATGATCTGATAAAGTAAGTCTACAAATCACAGAAATCCGTTGCAAAACATAGTAATCTGTTCTCCGTGCCCATAGTGGATAAAACAAGTAGTAGTGGGAGAGAATTGCAGAATCACTCATGTTAGACATTGGAAAACTTCTTTTTAAATATAGATGTTGTAGGCAGGGAAGGCTGTGGAAGCGTTGTCGTCCAAGGTCCATGGAAGGATGCAGCTGCAGATGCTTCTGTCTTACCATGGGGAGATGGACCAGGCGACCTTGCTGAGTCCCTCCTATTTCCATTTGTCAATTATGCTATTTGCAAATATAAAGCTATTTTTAAAATGGAAATGTAATTTGTCTTCAAATTTATTCATGTTCTATACCTAACTGCAGGGAATTAATGCATTTAAGGAAGACCAATCTTGATCCCTCAGACATTAATCTACGTGTTTAACTTTGCTACCAGTAGGGCTACCCCTAATAGCATAATTAAGTCTAAACCTTAGTTTTCCCAGACTTGCAAAGACATCTCGTGTGGTGCGTACAGGTTTGAGGATTCTTTTGTGTAAACATTGACCCTGCCACCAGAGTAGCTGAGTGCTTAACACTGGTACTGAGTTTCAGATCCCTGGCATTAAATGATTTCTACAGAAAATGTGGAGGGAAAAGATACAATAGCTTTCAAAATAATTTGATTGCTTGTGAAGTTCTGTTTACGTTTAGGCAAATTGAAGCCAGAAGGGTGTATTTCCACCTTGCTTCTCAGGGTTTAGGCACAATACAGCTGTGTCACACTGATTAACACCACCCAGTCCTGTAGATCCTTTAAAGAGATGCAGAATATCTGAGCATCTGAAGTCTTTGTGGAGATAAAAAGTCTGGGGAGTGTTAACACTGCTTCTGAGACATTTAATTGGGAACTTGGAAATAATAAAACATAGCCACTGCGTAATGCTTTCATTCATCGTGTGGAGTGGTTGGTCTTATGCCACAGGTGAATTTCATGTTATTTGAATTGTTTTTGTTTCCCCGAGCACTAAGTTGTGACATTATTGCTTCTGTCAAATGGGACCTTACTCCTTTAATCGTTCCAGTAACGTTAGTGGGTAAAGTACTTCATCTTCCGAGCAAAGATAAAAGGATCTGGTCTGTAAGGAAAAGAAATCCCAGTCTGCTACAATTGACAATCCAGTATTTTTCCTTCCTTGCTCATTTTCTGATATATTACAATTTTTCAGCAGTGAGCTATTCCTTGTGTAATTGCGTTGGAATACCTCAGGCTCATTTTTCTAATAACACTGCATTTTGTGGGGAGATTAAATTTCATGGATAGTTACAGCATATAATCTTTTCAGTTCTGAGAGAATGTAACAGTTAGAAATTAAGCTGGAATACTGATGCCTGCTATGAATTTACTATGTCATATTTTGAATTACTGCCTTCTTCTCAAGTAAAACTTTGCGCTGGCTGAACATTTAAAGTTCTACCAAGAGCTCTTCAGCAATTGCTGATGATCGTAATGCTGTCAGCAGGAGACACTAGTTTAGAAGTAAGTTGGGAATATGTTTGGTGTCAGGCAATTAGAAAATTAATGCATCTTGGAAATTAATTGATGGTTCCCACTTCTTCCCCATCTGGTATTATTTGCACGATCTATAGCTTGCAGACCACTTTTAATAGTTGCTACGTCAGACATAGCTGTGCCTGGCTAAGGCTGGGACTCATGCTTGGACAAACACATCTGCCTTTTGAAGGAGTCCAGATTGGGCTTGTAACCAGATTGGGCTTGTAACCCATCAGACGGATGGGAAGGGAATATCGCCTCATAGATTTAAACCTCTTCTTCCATATAACAGCTCTAATCCCTAACCCCGATCCTAGCCCTCAGCACACTCGCAGTGACATGTCCCAAGCCTTCCCACAGCCAGAGCCCCTCCAGCCCCAGGATTTCCCTGCACCCTCCTGCTCCCATACGTGCACTGGGACCCTCTCTGGTCTCCAGCCCTCGCCTCACTGTCACCTTGGGTGCCACCTACCTGCAAGGCTGCCCTGGCTTTAAGACAAAGCAGTATTCACCAGTTCATTTCAAACCGGTTGCTGTAGTTAATCCGCTGGTGGGAAGCCCAGCTGCTGGTTCAGAAGCCTCGTTCACACTGCTTTCTGCCTCCTTGTATGTCAGAAGAGGTGCAGACTGCCCAGCGCAGCCTTGCCTGTACCTATTCGGCAGGTATGGGCTATGGGTCTGAACCCCTCCTGGCTGGGAAGGTGTTGGTTGCCCACCCCCATATCCCAGGGAAGGATGCAGTTGTAGCGTAGGCACACAGAGATACCAGAGAGAAGGGCAGGTGTTCGCCATCATAGTGCCTTGGTACCCCCTCCACCAAGTGCGTTAGTGCAGAAATGCAATTCTGATACTCAGAGCAAATCTGCAAGCTTCCAGAGATTTCAAACCAGACTCAGCATGAGCCAGTGTCCTCCTCAGGAAGCATGCAGCAGCAAAGCCTGCTTCCCATCGCTCTTAGACAACCAGTCTGCTGCAGAAGTGATCTGAGCTGCGAGCCTCGAAGCGCAGGTCACAGCGGCAAGAAGAGAGCAGGCTTAGAGGGTTAGGTACCAGGCTAGACAAAAACACATCTGTGCTGGTTGGCACTGACAGAACAAAGCTAATCTGTGTGACTGAAAGCCGAGAGGTTGACTTGAAGATAAAAAGCAGAAGGTTAGGAAAATAAGGAGAGTGAAATAACGTATCACTGGAAAGATTTTCAAGGGATAGAAGAAAGAAGCTCAAATAAGGATGTAGAAACTCTGCTCAGATAATTCTCTTGGCGGAGGGGGAAAGGTGTTCCTCTGGGCATTGTGGTTTTTCAGTCTTCCCATCTTGCAACTTGTGTTTATCCCATAGCACACAAACCATATGCACCCCCGGGCTGTGCAGAGGCACTGAGCATTTCCCTGGGGCTCCTGCTGGCTCCTGGGGCAGCTGGAGGAAGCAGGCAGCACTTTCCACTGCTGAAACCTTACTCAGTTCCCACTAAAGGCCTGTGGGACGCAGCATCCTCAGACCAGAGACTTGCTCTCTGAAAACACCTCTGACCTGCTCCTACTGGTTTCCCCATTAGGGACAGGTGTGAATAACCCTTAACGAAGCTAAATACTCCCATGCCTCCCCTCTCCTCAAGAAGGGTGGGACAGAGAGACAGACCAGGGTGACATGGTTGTGGTAGATGATATGCAGAGACAAGGGAGAAGGGTGAGCGTCAAAGGAGTCAAAAATGTAACAGTAGGGAGCTGTAGGGGAGCAGTGAGATCTTGCAGCACCCATCAGTCCCTGGAGGCACCCATGGGTGCCCATGCTTGGCATTGCCTGGTGGCAGTCTGCTTGGAGGCATGGCAGAGTCATGCCATCAGGGGGGGACTGAACACAAGGTAAAGCAGAGTGGTGCACAGAGACCTCCACTGACAGCTGCTCATCCTCCCTCCTCCTGCCCAATCTCCCCAGGACATCAAGAAAATTAGTCAAGCGCTGCTCATGATATGCGCTGCTGCGGTGAGCAGTCTGTAAAGCGGAGACACGTGCTGTCCATGCACTGCTGCTGTGAATTGGGCCCTGGTGTGCCATTCAGCCACGGTGAATAAATACAGAAGTGCTTAAAATCACACAGAATAATACAGGCACGCTGCGAGGTGGAGAAATGCGTTTAATCATCCCAGTGGGGTTTAGTGCTGTGGCCGGAGAAAGCTCATCACAGCAAAGACCCAGCTGATCTCTCCAGGCTGCCCAGTGTAGCCTGGCAAGCTTCCTGGTGCTCTGCACTCCCCTTCCCATCAGATGCCAGCCTCTCTCTCATTCTGGTTTTTAAGACCTGTCATAGGTTGTCGATGTTCTACCTCACAGCAGTATAATTCTGTCATTTGTCACTGCCTCCAGATCAGCCGTGGTCAGCTTTTTTCTCCCAAGTGGCTGCATCTGCCGCGGGCAGCTCCAGCTTTGATCCGCCCCCTGTTTGTGCCTGGAGCAGAGACCACTGGAGATTAAAAACATCCAAGAACCCATAAAATCACTGCCTCCTGAGAGCCTCTCCTCGATGTGCACTGCTGTGACCTAGTCCTGCTGTCTAGGAAGAACTCAGAAGTCACTCTGCACGTACGTGTGTGCATATACACACACTCACACACACACATTCTCCCAACCCTCATTTCAATAAATACCATGAAATCAGAGAAATATGAACCAAAAAGCATTTTTCCTTTTCCCTTTTTCTGATTTAATCTCTGATCTATATTTTGGTTGCTTATTTTTAATGACAACATTTTTTATATTTGTCGTGTCTTGATTTTATGATGTTGAGATGCAGTTTGCTTTGATCACTCCAGACACGCATCTTTGCCAGGTTTTCCAGCTCTATGGCTCAGAAGCCTAGAGGAAGGTGTGAAGGTATGAACTAGGATGATTTTACAGACAGATCTATTTAACAGTGTCTTGCAGACACAGTACCTCTGGCTGAAAGAGCAGCACAAAGAAATGATAGACAGGATTTTCATTTTTCTTCTTTAAAGTAGAAAAAGACATTTATTTCTCATGAAGTTAATGCTACAGGAGATAGCTTTTAGGAGCAATTTGCTTTTCTCCAATGCAAACGTGCGTCAAAAAATAGGTATTTCTTCCCAGAACATGGTTATATATCTGAGCCTGGCCTAAGGAGAATATTTTAGGGCTAAGTTGTACATACATTTCTCACACTTGCTTCATTATGGAAATTATTTTGTCAGACGTAACGATACCAGTGCTAGTGGTACTAACCACACAAATGCACACATGGAGTGAAGTGGTAGACAAAGCAAAGTATATTCTTTACTTTTCCTTTAATTACATTCAGGTTTTAGAATTACGTATAAATATTTTTCATGGTCACTAACTAGTTTCTTGTGATTTTCCATGCAGAGAGTTTGGCTGGTTTGCTTTCTCCTCAACTGAAAATCTGTGTAAAGGGCAGGCTAAATAATTTACACGTTTAATATTGGTGTGGGGAGTTATTCCTTAAAGGCCAGGACTTCTTTTCCTGACTTCTTTTTCATGTTTGAACTGATCTCTCTCTGCACAAACCGAGCAGCCTTCATGTAGCACGCAACCAGCTTTCTCACTTAACTCTAGTGCTTTTTAAAACGACATCGATGGTGGTTTTGCCCACAACCTCAGCACGCATTTCCTCACTCCCCTCTTTCCTCCTCATTCGTAAATACAGTACCTGGTCATACCAGTCATATTCACCACCATTTCATTAGAAGTCACAATGTATAAGACCAGCAGGAAGCTGGATTTCACTCCCCAGTGCTCCTCAAGTGGTTTTGCTCTAAACCACAACCACCAGTTTCTTTTAGATGTCTTAATGTTTCACTTTGTTGGCTCAGTGTGAAGACGTCTTTGTCTGTACGATCTTGTCGGGAAGCTCTTTCAGCTGTTTTCAACATCACGATAACAAGGAGTATAGAAATAGTTCTTTCATTTGCTGTATTTATGATTGTTGTTAAAAATATCTTTTAATATCTGCAACAAGAAGTACTGAAAATATGTGGCACATCATTTTGATCGTAAATATGAAATGTGATGAAGACTAACAACGAACCTAAATTGTACATTACCATGTACACCTCTAGTTTCAGGACAGAGCTACCAGCCAAGGCATCTGCATGTCTGTATGGAGTCATGTACACGTGAAATGATATCCCAAGCTATCTTAAATTGCCTGAAGGAAAAAAAAATGTACATCCATATGTCACAGCTCTTGGAGCAGCACCAAACTGAGAGACTTTACACACACCCCAGTCTGAGGTAACAGATTTCTTAAACAGTTCTTCATTTTGTTGTCCCAAAACTTTTACCAGGCCTTCAGTTTCGGGTTTTCAGTCATGAGATGGCTCTGTTCAGATGCTCATGCTGTGAGCCCTCAAAGTAAGGCTTGACCCTTATTGCATTAAATTAACACCTGCATCCGTAAGGAAGCAGCGTGACCCTTCAGCTCTCCTGCAGAAGAAGGGCTTGAACCCGGTCTGATCAGTGCTAGTATGGAAAGCAGCATCTGCAGTCCAGCCCTGGGGAAATCATACCTTCCTCCTCACTGGGAGATGGGAAGTGGAAGTTGGGTACAGAAAACCTTATCCAAGTAGAGACAGACTGTGCCCATCCGCTTTCTCCACTGTGGATGTCCTAGAGCAGGGGAAGGTGTCCCCCACAGCTGGCCCACTGCAGCGTGGCCACCACAACCCATGCCCATGTCAGGCTCTGGAGAGGGGGAAACACGCCATCCGCTGTGAAGTATCAGCCAGAGCTGTGTGACATGACCCCAAATCATCCCAGTATCACCCTCATCATTCCTCGCCATCCCATCGCAGCTGCAACAAAGGTGGACATGATTTGTCGCAAACTGGTGTGGGCTCACAGCCTGCTGCAGGAGTTACTCCCTATAGGCGTATGCTACCCATAAACACTGAGATTCAAGCACATGAATGACTTTTTAGTGTCCTGGCTTACTAAAGCAGATAGGTTTGTATGACAAACAAGTCTGTAGAAAAGCTAAGAATCTGTTGCTGTACGTTTTTGAAGTAGGCACAAGCCTGATTTGCATGTTTTGGTTTGCGCCATCTTAATGTAGCAATGCTAGTGTCTGATTTCTTCTGGATGTAATTTTCATTGACTATGGGAGAGAAGTAAATGCACAAAGAAATGAATGAGTCCATTCAACAAAAATGCATTGCACATGACTACTTGTACTGGCTGAAGGTTTTCATGTTATGTCTAATTGCCCGTGATGTATGGTTTTACAAATTTCCTTGATTTCAGCAGTTTTCATTGTTCTGTGAATCTTCATATGCTTGAAGATTTTTCTCTTTCTGTCTGTACTACTTCTTTTCAAAGTGGTTTTCCCTATTGGCTCTTAGTTATAACTTGTCTTCCAATTTTGGTGTTTATTATGTGCACACACCTCTAGTCTGCGAAATATTGAGTGCACACACACATACACAACATACATATAAAGTCCACACGTATGCACACATAGAAATGCAGAGATAATTCTGCAGAAAGTTGTATCCTGAAGAGAAAAGTTCACAAGGACTGTAAAAATGTGTAAATTGTCTGCAAAGCTCTTCTATATTGGCCATTGTTTAAAAATCTGTATGTGGATCAGATATATGTACCCAACTGCCCCCCTGCCTCCCCATTATTAATTAGCTGTTTGACTGATAATGAACCTTCCTGTTACCCTCCTGCTAATGACTTACCTTGACGTGTACTTGCTTGTTGGACAAGCATTGGCTGCGCTTGTAGAGCTCTTTGAGAAAGTACTGACTGGCTTCATTCGTATCACAAATAAATTATCTGACATCTTCTCAGGGTATTTCCCTGTTTATGCTTACCATTGATCCTCAGTTTAATTATTTCCCTTGAACTGACTCTAGTCACTTCCCAAAGAAACTACTTACATATTAAAGTTGTACCTTCTAGCTATTCCTTGTCTTTCTTGTGCAGATTCCCAGTCCCCAATGAGATATTGCCTTCTTCTTTCTTAAACACTCATATAAACTCACAATCTACATTACCCATATGTGTATTTTCTCAATTCTCTGTGAAGTGCTGGATTAAGGGCTTCCAACTGCAGACAATTGTACAGCAGTCTTTCTGCGCAGTACTCTGTATAATCCATTTCTGGTCAACCCAACTGGGAAAGGCTAAAAGGCAATTTTCTGAGTTTTCTCTATAATCTGTGGACACGGATACGTCCTTCAGGCTCAGCTTCAAGGGCTGAAACATGAAGCCATGCACTCCCCAGAATCAATGCCTGTCAGGATGGTCTAATAGTCTGGCTGTTCCAGAAGCCTTCAAAGGCTTTTCTGTTCATTTAGTTGATGGCCTACAGGTGGTCTTATGAACTGGGAGAACCCGGGTGTGACAAGGCACAGCATCTTTAGATGGGCAGCATTTGAAAGGCTATCTGTAATGCTTTACGCTGGTTATCATGTGGTGGGCAGCCTGCATTATGACTGCCACACGAGGCAGCAGATGAATTTGTGTTGAACCCTCGCTGCTCAGTGAGCAGCCCCCAAGGATGGTTTCTGGCACACTGCTGAAAGCGGGATCTGAAAGAAGCAGTGGAAAACCAGGATGTGGCTGTGTAGTCAGAGATGGTGCCATAATCCCTTTGCACAGGAGGATACAGTTAATATTTCCTTAGCAACCTTTTTTGCAGTGTTCTCCACTTTGCAGCCTAAACAGTTTGTTAATTCTGATGCTGCTGTTAATTTCTGGAAGTACATTCCTTCTTCTAAAGTCTCATTTTTGTAGTTAAATATATAAGCATTTTAATTTAGAATGAATTTTCTTTCACATATCTTGGTCCAAAAATGGGATTTTGAACTGGGCCACAATACTTTCATACCATTTTCAAGCTACTGGAATATGAAAGCAAAGAAATATTTGTCTTCAACAAAATATTTCTGGTGAAAAAGAAAAAATTATTTTTTGTCCAGAAAATACTCAGGGGAGATTCATATCGAGACTTTGTAAACTTGGCTGTAAATGGGCTGTGACTTTGTTAGGTAGAAATAAGCTGAGCTCACAGATAAAAACTGTGTAATCAGAAAAATATTGCTTACTACAAGCAGTCCATTGTGGTGAAAGGATAATCATGGTAATTCTAAGGAAAGTGGTGTTAGAAAATTAAAATATACTTAATATAGTAGTTTAGCTGCACATCATCCTGGAATAAGCTGAAGATAGGAGAGAATTGGCTGCCTTTTCAGTGTTAGGAAGCCTTTTTTTCCGTACTTGGGAAGCAGTCGTTTCTAGGGTGACTGCAAAGGGCAGGCTGTGTTTACCACCCCCCTCTGCTACAGACTCCAAAGAATAGCTGTCCTCTAGGGTCGCATTTGATGTTCTCAAGACTGGAAAGAGATACATTGGCCATGTAAAATAGTATTATTTATTTATATCTTATCCATCAGTTTCAGGGAATTTAGCATTCAAATAAACCAATGGCTGATGAGAATCAGGGTGAAACAATATTGTGTGAAACCTTACATGATTTTCCAGTCACTTAAATGCATCTTGTGTCTGTAAACCCCGTATCTGAAGTTGTGACCAAGGAAGCAATTGTATGATGATTGCCTCTTTTTATCAGACACTTGCTTTCTAGCATAGGCAATTTTCCATAGCAATCTATCACACCAAAACACTGCTCCTGTGAGCACCACAAGACCATGGAGAACTATGGCAGCAGGGAACCCATGTGTAATTACTAAAATGATATCCTCTACCAAATTGCATGAACTAAGCTCAAAGTAAGGTCAGAAAATTTGTGTTGTTGCTGTTGCCTGCCACACTAAAAGGAGCTCAAACATCAGACCCCTTTTGTAGCTTGCTTCTTTAGCTCTGCAGTTTGCTCACAATCTCCCAAATTAGTCTAATGTTTTAGCTATAATGCTTTGAAAGCAAGATTTTATTTATCCACTTTGAAAATATTAATGTACTTAAATGAGAAAAAAACTGAGGTACAAGATCTGTCAGTTCCTGTGCACACAAAAAGTACATGAAAGCCTTTCATGCAATTAGCTAGATTTATCGTTGTTGGGTGGTTTTTTTCCTGTATAACATAGAAAAGAGCAATCTAATAAAGGGAATCAAACAAACAAGATGTCTTTTATGAAGTGGAGCTGATAATGAGTATTTGAAGACTTCTATTTCCCTCTTTGTATTGATATGAAACAGCAGGTGATTTCCTTTAACTTTGCATGGTATGGTCAATTAATATTGCCGAGAGGCATTGAGGAAGACACATACCACTAATGATAAAATATTGATAAAGATGTGAATTTTTTGTCACATTAAATATGCTTCACATTTGATACTCCAGAAGAAAAACTGAGAGCGCAGCATTCAATCCAGTCACAATCTATTAATGAAAATTTCATTTCAAGAGATGAAAACAGTTTGGAGTAGAAGCAGTTTTTAACAGATGCATATCTTTAGTTTTTATGCAGACTTCATGCCTGCTTGTTCACATGTGTGTCTGTATATCAGTACACAAATTATAGGTATAAGAATACTAGGAGTTGTGCACAAAAGAAAAAAATCACCTCTTCAGTAGACGCAATTTACACCTTCAAAGTCAGAAGAGTTCTTCACCGTTTTATGGCAGTTCCTTTATATAAAGTGTGACCTCCATCCTTATTTACTGTATGCTCTCCAGCTGTCTTGCAGATGCATATAGACTAGCTGTAGTCAGCTCTCAGCACAGAGATCCAGGAGAACTTTTTACAACCCTCTCGTTATTTGCTGGAAGGTCATTTCTCACTGACCGCTTTGCAGAGACTGAGCAACCCTTCCAGAAATCACGTGAGAAGGTCTCAGGTTGGGTGCTCAGAGGAGGAATGTGCAAATAGCAACTGCCTGTAAAACACATGGTTTGGGTAGCATACCACCCTCCCGTGGGGATTTGGCTTGGAGGCAAGGCTACAGCATAGCTCTCCAGAGCAGCAGCAAGTTGCCTTAACTGTAAAACTCTTGTCCTTTCTCATCCTTTAATCCCCTGCCATGTTGACTGCCAGCCTTGTTCAGCCCTTCCCATCCTGCTGAGTACCAGGAGAAATGTGTTTTCCAGCATCTGCAGCAGAACACTGGGGGTCTGCGAAGAGCAACATGCTGCGCAGAGCTCTTTCTGTCTGCCCAGCCTGGATTTATTCCCTGAGTGTAATCCACCCTGTGGGCTGGGAGACCAGCACTGCTGAGATAAAAACAAAAACAGAAACAAAACAAAACAGCAGCAACAAAAAAAAGACTGAACTCTTTTAGCTTAAATTAAATGAAGAAGTCTGATAAAGTGATTATGGGGAAAATAAAATACTCAGGATATTAAAGTATTAAAGCTTATTTAAGTGATAGATTTTTGAAAATAGGGATTTTCAGGAGGTGTCTGCTCATCTTAGCAGCGCTGCCATCTTGGCCTATATATACATTTTTAGTCAGTGGGCAGTCAGGTGAAGAGATGTCTCCGACAGAGTGCTCCAGGTATGGATTTGAACATGCCTGGACACACCGTTAGGCTGTGGTGGTGTCACACAACCTCCTGCCCGTTAATCCAAGGTGTGTGGGAGGGCACTAGCATTATATCCTCTGGAGAGCTTCAGTGGGCTACAGTGTTAAAAAAAGATTAAATGAAAATAATTGTCTAGAAAATGAGCAGGACAAATTCTGTCTCACTGCAGGTATCGAATGGCCCTGCCTGCTTTGCAACCCTCAGCATCTGCTGCCTTGAAATGCAGACCTTGTCACACACATTGCGCTAGCCTTGCTCCGTGGTTCAACGCCGATTGCTCTTCTCTGCTTCTCTCCCTTGTTTTCGGCTCAGAAGAGCAGCCCGCAGGGGACCTGATTTGATTTGTGGGCGGAGGTTACATGTGGCACGTGGGACAAGTACGCTTTCAGAGCATGCGTTGCAGTGAAAGCACAACATAGTAAATACCCTGCCAAGGGTCCCGCTTGTTGAACTGGGATGTTTTTCTCCCAGTGGAGTATTGACAAGGTATTTCAGAACATAGAGGACCGTGTGAGAGCTGAAAAAACACAGCTGTTAAAAGAACACCTTTGCTTAGTAGTCCCTGGACTGTGAATACTGTAAAAACTGCAGTGTTTGAAATCCATACTTGGGAAATGTCATTTTTTCTTGTCATAAATTCCATATCTGTACAGTTCAGAGACCCCTGTTTGATTTTTTCATGCATGACTTATTTCCATGCTCAAAAAAATGTTTAGAGATTTGTTCAAGATTACATAGTAAATAATTTATTTGTCCCTCACACCATATTTTTCTTCTAACTGTCTTCTGGAGCATGCAGAAAAAAAAAAGAAAAAACAATTCAAAGAAGCAGCAATCCTTATAACGTACTGCTGAAAGCTAGAATAGCTCTGTCATTTTTTGTGAACTTTATTTTCACTACTTTCACAGCAACACAGTGTTACATTCTCATAATCATTGGTCCTGTACAAAAGTCAAAGGAAACAGAAGCCAGTTTCTTCAAAGACTAGAAAAGCCCACAGGCTTCTTATGTTACTGTTCTGCTCTTTAGGGCTTGTACGTGCCCTTAGGGATTGGGTTTTGCTGTTTCTGTGTACAAGACTCCAACTTGCTGGTGTTTGGCAGGGAACACTCCGCAGATCCTTTACTGGTAAGAACAGAGAGAATGAGAGGTTACTGATGATATCCTTTTAAAGAAAGTGTGAGGAGAAAGAAGCAAAAGTCTAGGTTTGGGGTGTTTTGGGTTTTTTTTGGAAAATGTAACATTTTCCTATTTTTTTTCAATAAAAATATTTTCTTTGTTTTAAACAGTGAAAGCAAAGTGGACCCAGTGGTATAATACATGGAGATGTTCACTAGCAGACTTCACATAATATTAAAACTATAAACATGTCTTTGTTTTAATTAAACTACTAAAGCAGTTAATCTTTTAACCAGAAGAATTAGTGTTCTGAAGTGAAAGAATGGAAGGGAACGGGCAAAACCCATGATAAATTAAATCTCTCATCTTTCATTATTTAGTGTGCCATAATATTTATGTGAAGCTTCTGATTTTTACATGTCTATATGTCACAGAGCTGGTAATCTATGACAGTGCTGGGGGATCAAGCGTGTGGCACTGCTCTCATCTCCTTCCCCGCAGCAGCCAGGAGGAGACGGTCTTTCCTTTCTCGTTGACCGAAGGGATGTCTTGGCTTTCAAGCTCTGCGTTGTTGCACCAATCCTCCAGAACAGCTCCCCCTGCTCAGTGTTTTGGAATAAAAAGGTAGTTCAGGTTGCCATGGAAACTTTAATTCTGACTTCGGTGGCTTGTTTGCTGGTTAAGATTTCAATCTTTAAAATTGCATTAATTTTTCAAAGTGTAATATTTGTATAAACACATTTCTTGTGCAGTGTTTGAAACGTTCACAGCTGACATTGTGGGAATCTAATTTAGAGTAAGGGTTTCCTGTGGTTGGCAGTAATGATTAAAGAGAAACTACAGAAGTGACCTCTACACCTATTTACCCTTGATAATTGGCAGGGCTACATCTTGGTTGCTCGATACGTTTTCATAACTCTGTGGCCATTCTTATATTTTCCTTCAGAACAATTGATGTCATCCCTTAGGGCTATGCGTATTGTCTTTGGAAATTATGACTCATAGCCTGTTGGGCAGTGAACAATAAAAGCCTAGAGAATTTAGCCTGAGGTCTATTTTATATTTGTTACGTTTTTCAGCAACTGTTGTGAAAATCAAGCAGGTTTATGATTTCTCAACCACATGCCCCAAACAGAATACTTTTCACAGTCTCAAGGGATGCAGAAATGTGACTTTTGGTAATTTCTCAACGTAATACTTTGCATGTTAGCAGCACGACCCATCTTCAAGTCACTGGGAATTACAGTAAAAGAATGACTGTGGCATTTTGGAAATGCAAGGATCAGACCTGAAGAGACACAAAGTTTTGGTTTAAATTCGAAGGAGGACTACTAAATAATTGTAAATATTTTAGATCTCGTGGCTTTCTGAGTTTCATCTGTTCAGGTTGAGAGAGGAAGGAAACAAAAACTCCACATCCATCAAAAACAATACTGACTCCTAAAATAACGGCCCTTTGTAATTTATAACGGGTTTCCTGCATATCTCCCATTTCACCCGTCTAGGGTGAGAAAGAGTAGCAATACCCACCTTCCTTACAAACAGAAAAAACAAGAATCAGAAAAAAATCACAGAGGGCCTTGCTAGCACACCCTCCTGCAACTCTCCCCAAGTGACTGAGGTGGGAGAGGAGGCAAAGCACGAGATTATTTTCTAGCTGTGACTTGCAGCTCATGGGTATGGTCTATCAGGTGTGCAGAGCCATAGCAGATTAGCCGTGATGACCTCTTGTCTACCCTCCTTGTCACTGCAGCCTGCTGAAAGAGACCCCCAAGCTGCAAAGTCTGGCGTCGTACACCGTGGTGGGAAATGCAGCTCTGCGGGGACGGGGACACCGACCCCATCTCTTCCCCAAGGCAGGCTTTGTGCTGGCTACCTGTGTCCTGTAGCTGGTTGTGGGTTGTACTATGAGAAGAACAGTACCTATACGCATGTCTAATGGGTTTCTGTACCCTGGTGTTATCTTCCTTGTCCTCTCCCTGTATCACGTAACTTCGAAAAGAGCTGCTACGAGTGCCCCGAGACATCAGCATCCAAAGGGACAATCTCCGTTGCTCTGGTTTGACAGAGATTCACAGAATTCCAGATTTTTCTTAAATTCATGGTGACCCCTGACATCTCCATTGCATCCCAGCAGCAACGATTATATTCAGAGCTGAGGAGCATAGAAGCTCATTGCTACCACTTGCCAGTTTGTTCTGGTTGGACGTATCCTGCAGTGCTAGATGTTTCTGTGATCCATCTGCGTAGCTGGCATGGTGTCTAGCTTGTGTGCCCTCGCCTGCTTTGCTTGCATCCTCCTGGCCTGCAACCCGGCTGTGTGAATCCTCGGGGAACGCATGAGTGCATGGTCTGTGTTTGCTGTATTTCTAATGTTCCCCGATTGCTTCCCAGGTTAACCGAGTTTAATATGAATTTGATACTGTGTGTCAACACAAAACCAGTGAGTTCTATTTCAAAAAGCTATAAGGACAGCATATAATCTCCAAATTTTGTTCTGGACTAAAGATTGTGTTGTGAAAATCAGGGTGGTTATATGAAGTTTATTGAACAGTAAGTGGCTCAAAATCTCTAGTAATATCCACAGACTGTTACCGATATTAAGTGAAGTGACAGCTGTGCTTTATTAACTTCTGCATAAGAACAGTGCTCTCTGACAGTGTAATCTTCCAGTCTTACATTCTGTGCTGTCATCACGTGTTTACAAAATTGCCACTGACATTCTTCCAATGAATCATATCGTGAGCTACCAGCTGAAAGATTATTTCAGGAAAGATGATTAGGAAACAAGGATCTTGAATAGTTTATCTGAGCTGAAAGACATGGACATCGCTGATAGGATTTATTTGTATGGAATAAATAGTCTATTTTCTGGTAGCCTTAGTAAAATAGAGTCAAAATGATTGTGCTATTTTGGTTTAATTAAGCAGGTAGTGTTTTTTAAAAGCACGATGGTATAAGAAGTCCTACATTGCATTTCACTGTTAGTGTTCAAAAGACTGAAAAATGAAATGCTATTTTCTGATGCACTGAAACGTTTAAATTTAAGATAATTTTATTCAAACTAGTGTACATGCTTTTTCCACATTTCATAAATATCTCATTTGATTGAAAATAAGTGAATTGTTAAATCAATGGTAATCTGAGGAGGTAGGCAATTATTCCCTCACTTGTTCATGGCTTTGGATTCATTAGTATATGTATGCTCAGTTGCAAGAGGTAATTCATTTGGAATTGATAACTAAGTAAATGCTTTAAAATCTTAAAACACATCTGTCCAGTGGGACAGACTCTGCGCTGCTCTGACAGCTGGTATTCTATGTCTGTAAGTGTTGTCAGTATCTGCAGCTTGAATCAGTCTTGTGCTTCCTAGGTTTCAAAATTTGGTGCTCATAGCTGCTGCAGGTGAGCATAAGTGACCTCAGTGCAATCTGCAGATTGCTGCAGTTCTTTTAGCAAAACTGCAAAAAGGGTAATCGGAAGAATAGTGGTATTATAACAAACAGTC
The DNA here is from genome assembly GCA_013399475.1 of Chauna torquata. Taxonomy (NCBI): domain Eukaryota; kingdom Metazoa; phylum Chordata; class Aves; order Anseriformes; family Anhimidae; genus Chauna; species Chauna torquata. The sequence continues at coordinate 58,340 of VXAL01011432.1, read as the reverse complement.
CTTTGAAGTCCCACATACAAAAAGTGAGAGTGGCTACATCAGGCGGAAAAATTCCTGAATAATATCGTGGTATGCCAGAGCTACGCTCAGATTGCACAGCAAGTCCTGAGTGGTGAGTTTGCAAGAGGTTTTCAGAGCCTGGCAGAGACTGAGACTGAATTTGCTCTTTAAATATTGAAGGGTCAGAGCTAGGGATTTGCTGTGGTTAAATTGTGATATTCTCTTGAATTATATTCAGTTTGTAAAACTGAATGTGGCTTTCTCAGCACTGTACCAATACCAGAATTAATTGTGTATTTTTCTAATTGCATTGCCAATATGAGATGGATTTTTTAATTAAAAATATATATTCTTGCAAGAATCCCCAGAGGCAGCCACCAGCAGGGACCTGCACTGAAGATTCCCAGTGTGCACAGTGGCACAGGAAAGCACATCAGTGTTACATCACTGTGGTTTATTAAGGGAGGTTTAATACTTTTTCATAAAATGACAAGCATATTTTTAGATGTACAGGAAAGCAAATGTAAATGGAGTATGCTTACACAAGGTTGCAGAGACAGTAATAGAAAGAATTGTGTTACAGTGAGGAAAAATAATTGTCAAAGCTAAGAGAGAAAATAACACTGTCTTTGACAAAACGGGCAGCAGTTAATTACTGGGCTCACAGGCTGAAATGCCTTTGTCAATGGCATTTTGCAAAACAATTTTCATTCTGCTTTATCTATTTTCACATGGTGTGAAAGATGATGCAGACGTAGCATGAAAAACGATGGAGTAAGAACCTATCTTTCAATCTAGAACATCTATCTGATTCAACCCAGAAAGAAAAAGTATGCTGTTTATTTATTTACTGCCCTGGCTACATGACTGACTTGTAAACCAGTGTTATTCCCTGGTGTCAAAACTGCCAGAGGTTGCCCGTGTCCTCAGCGCGTCTCTGGCCTCTGTGGGCAGCTCTCCCTCCCTTCCCTTCTCTGCTCTCGAAACTTGAGGACATGACAAGCTCTCCCATTGATTCCTGAAAGCCATCAAATGCTATTAAGTGAGAGGCCTGGCAGGCTGAGGCAAGAAATGCATTTTAAAGGCAAAAAAGGAAAATCCTGGAAGTATCCTGTGGCCACGTCATCCTGTTTATATTGTGGAAGAGCACAGGCGTCGTTGGTACCTGCTCCGGCTGGCTGTGCCTCTGCAGAATGCGCTGAGCCCCTGGCAGTGACAAGAGCAGTAAAAATGCGAAAATAATCCCTGGAGGCTTCAGGTGCGGGAGGATGAAGAAACATGCAGGCACCCGGGCCAACGAAAGGATGTGGGTCACCCAGCCGATGGCCACAAGGGCATGCGAGGAGGGCACGTTGGATTCCTCCACGGGCATTTTCCAGCAGCCTCTGCTTCGCAGCCGGCCTGCAGATGTTTTGTGGTGAGGCACTGATCGCATCCCTGGGTAGCCTGGCAGCCCGGAGTGGGGCAGCTTAAACTGCTGGGTTTTAAGAAGGCACGAGCTACGTTGCTTTCTGAAATATATAAACTGTGCCCAGGGTGTCAGTTGTTGCTGAAAAGCTTATACGCAGCACCTCCAGATGCAGGGCCCACGCTGGGAGCATGGAATCCCTCCCAGACAAAACTGAAAGGGGAACGACACGTGGCGGGGCGTAGCTCAGACTGGGGAGGCAATGTCAGGCTTGTGCAGTCTCAGACCTTGTAGTCCTGTCATCTGTAAGACTTTCCTAGTGCTTGCATGGAAATAAAGTTCTCATCTTTAACTTCACCCAGGAACTGCATGTTTTGCATGTTTTGCTTCAGATAAATAGGCTACTGTAAAACAAATCTGGCTTTGAAGAGTTAGCGCTGCCTCAACAGAGGTTTTATAGGTTCTCAGCTTTGCATGTATTCCCTGTGTCAGTCATTGCATGTATTCCCTGTGCTTTACCAGGTGGGAGCACATCTGAAATCATTACATCTGAAATCATTCCTGTCTGCATGATTCTATGTTTTGAAAATGCAGATGCTAAAAAGCATTGGTGTTTCTTAAAACCCAAGTGACTTTCTTTTGGAAACACGTGATTTGGTGGTTTTGTAACCTGAAATATTTGCATGGCTGTATTCTGATAGCCAGGGTGGTATGAAGATATAAAAAGGCAAAATATTTACAGGGCAAGGTAATATTATTTATTAGACTATCTAATAGAATTTGAAAAAATGAGCAATGTTGCAGACACATAAGGTCTTCCTCAGATCCGAAATAGTTGTTGTAAACTTTAAGCTATATATAAACTGCTGTGAGCTTAAATTGATTATGTTAACAGATAATTTAAAAGAAGAAAAGTCCTTGTCACTTGAAGACTGGAGGTGGATATTAGAAAAGGGAGAGGTGAAAAAGGCATTAGTTCTAGGACAAAGAGAAAGAAAAGTAATAACCATCTGTGAAATAGCAAGGGTCTAGATGAGAGTGAGAAAAATTGTCGTGTGCCGTAAAGCCACCTTCCCCACTGAGCCCACAATTTCAACTGTCCACTTGAGTTATGAATTTCCATTCCCAGACCTGGCTTTTGAAGGTATTTTTAAGACTTTCATGGGGACAAGAGCTGAGAAGTCAGAGATGGAGTAGCTATTCTGTGAAAACAGATTTCCCACTGACAACTGGGTATCTCTGTCCTCTGTCCATTATTTGAAGTGTCCTTATTCTGGTGCAGAGTGACTCATTTTTGGGAGGGTGTCTGGTGCATTCAGTGGAGGTACATTGGCTGTAGGAAGCCAGGACTGATGTTTCTGGTGTGGAATGCAGTTACTAAAGGGGCTGCAGTGTGCTGAAGGCGTGTTGGCAAATTTTACATTTAGGGGTCTCTGACATGGTCCGGTATTCTGTTCTGCAAGATTTGTGCTTTTGATGTTAAGATTGACACACTGATAGCCAAGAGAGATAGTAGTAGGAAAATTACTTTAGGTTGTGATAATCTGTTACAGGCCAAATTGTTTGTTAATGTTTTTTACCGTTTCTGTGTAGGGTGTTTTGTGATGAGCAGAAGCACATGACCATTGGGGTTTTCATTTTGTGCGCTGTTAGATGTATATATGGTCCCTGCCCCTAAATGTAAGTCCTTGTTCGGGATAGGGGGAGCTTTCTTTAGAAAATATAGATTGATGAGGTGGATGTTGCCAGTGCCCTCAGGGCACATCAAGGGTGATATATCATAACGTTTTTTCGTATATTTTCAATGCCTATTGGATTTGTGGAGGTTGGATTGCTGCTCTGTGGGGGCTGAAAATGTTTAAACATTTGACATTGTAGTAAAACTGACACAGATGCAAAAATACATCCCCGGCTGGATTAGAAAGTAGCAGAAAGTAAATTTGGAACAGCTGCCTTGCCTACCGTACTTGTAAATGACAACATGAGAAAGCTTAGGAAACAGCTGGAAAAGAAAAGAGTCTTGTTCTGCCATATATTAGTGAAGACAAAAAAGCAAAGAAAGTTTTAGCAAGGTTTGGGAGTGCAATATTGGTCAAATCCCACTTGAGGATTTTGTTGTCGTATACCCTTTGCCTCCTTTATAAAAAGCTATGATTGGTTTTTAACCTGTCCTTACAGTTCAGACACTTTCTTTCTTTTNTTTTTTTTTTTTTTTTTTTTTGTCTTGGTGATTTATTCTTTATGAGAGCTGCTTTATTTGGGAGTTTCTTCATGAAGTGAAAACCAGAAGTGAAGTGGATAAAATTCTGAACAGCGTAGATGTCACTTCAGATTACGGCTTTCAACTCAGCCTGTAAGGTTGCACGAAGAAGTACAAAATGAAAGTTAAAAATGTTTGAAGATGGAATTGAGGGACTTACTTTAACAGGGTCATATCTAAGGATAGACACCGGGGGATGAGCATGTCCTGGATTTCAGCAGTATCTCGTCTGCAGCGATACAGGGACAGACCTTCCAGTGGTGCTGTCCCATCCAAGACTGCAGTGGAGCTGCAGTGATTCACCCCACGAGTGTCTGCCTACCCCTGTGCTTGCATTACGGCCTCTGCAGTCTGAGGAAGAAGCATTCCCTTCTTTCACATTTATAGAATACATTTACTTCTTGCTTTTTCCAACCACTCCCTGTCTACTGGATGAGTCTATGACAGCTCTGTAGGTCCTGCTTCTGGGCAGAGTTACCCAAAGCCAGTGGTGTCCTGACCAAAGTTTCTTTGTTCAGCCTTAAAGGGCTAATAGCTGAAACATAAGGACATGATATTACTAGATGATCTTTAAGGTGCCTTCCAACCCTAACCATTCTATGATTCTACTTCAAATATCGCTTCATGGACTCTCAGTGGGCCGGAGATATGCCATTTGAGGACAACTTGAACACATGTTAATTGGGAAAGATTTACTAGTGAGGACAACTGACTGAAAAGAGCCAACTTCTCCCTGTGTAGCATTCCCTGAAATTTAAATACATGTCAGAAGCAGTATTAAATATAGCTACTGACATTATTGTTAGCATAAGCAGAGCCGGTATATATAAAACCAATATCCTTTCTGCTATGATATACTAACAACCTTTGCCTAATTACTAATATTTTCAATTGAGGGAATTTTGATATGATGAGTTGCCTGTTACTTGATGAGACATTTTGAATGCAATTTATATTGCGTCAGTGTTCAACCTTGATAATATGCTGCATTTTCACCGTTGTTGAATTTACTTTACTTGGTCCAGCCAATTTATTTTAGATTATGACAAGACTACTAAAAATCCAGAAGCCACTCAAACACTTGGCTGTGGTGAATGGTGCTGGCTAAAACTGGTCACAGACTGCATGGTATATACTGAAGCATCCAACAGCAGTGCTGTCGCCAAAAATTCTCTATTTCAAAAAATGAAATAAAATTTTGCAAATCATTTATTTTACTCTGTAAAATGCTCCCTGCTGCCTTACACCCACATCATTCTACAAGTCCTTGTTTTTCTTTGTGTAGATGTAGTGTTTGAAATCTATCATTTTAACAACTGTATTTGATTGTGTACAAGACCCGTGTGATTCATATGGGTCCAGTGAATATATTACAAACTTCTGTCTTTCTACCTCTGCAAGGATTTTTTTTTTTTCATTGTGTGAATTTTAATTAAATTTCTGGAGTCTTTTGCAGTTGCCCAAAGGAGTTAAAATCAACTCATTTAAATGTAGTTCTCCTAAGAAAACGACTGAAGAGGAGGTCACGGTGTGGTTATATGCTGATGATGTCTAAGATTGTAAACTTCACTTTTTTTTGCAGACGGGAGGGAAAGGGTTGGCTAAACCAATGCTGTACCATGGTCAGTGGAAGAGGTTCTTATGTGTGTACCCTAAGACAGAAAAGATGAGGCCATGCACTGGGACAGGTTTCCTTCATGCTTGAGTACTCAACTGGTCATACAGAGGCTAAAGAAGTGCTGTAGCATGGGATGTGAGGGTCCTCAGGGATTTCCATATTAATAACTGTGCTCAGTAGCCCAGAAGGAGGAGGAACCACAGATAAAAGCTGTGCTACGAGAAGAAATAACACCCTCTGTAATGTTGGGACATTTAGATTCTTTTTTATTTTAATGCAATTGTAGATCATGTTATACCTGTGGCTGTGAAGGTTTCCTGAAGAAAACAAGGGCTGAGCCCAAGGAGGCTGCTCTGTGCTTTCATTACGAGCTGCCAACGGGATCGAACGCTCCAGCGGCATCCCCGAGGGTCAGCAGCACTGGGCAGCCTCGGAGCAGCGCTGGCCCACGCTGCGTTTGCAGGAAAGCCCTGGGAGGACGTGAGGGGTTGAGTGTTCAGCCTGCTGGCCAGGAGCATCGTGTAGTGCTGTCCGGTCGCACGATCTGGGCAGGGTTTGGTTTCTCCTGTCGAAGGCAGGAAAGCTCAGGGGACAGAGCTGCCTCAAGGTACTGCAACAGCATCTGCAAGCCAGTTGTGCTGTCCCAGGGGCCAGGACCAGCAGCAGGGGAGGGACAGGCGGTGGAAGCAGGCCTGGGGAGGCAGAGAGCTGGGGAGGGGGCTCGGCCAGCTCAGCCGGGCAGCAGGGGGGACAAGGAGCCCTTTTCTCCCTCCTCAGCATCACCCTGGCCAGCCTGGGCCTCTCCCCAGCTGCAGCGCAGGTCTGGTGGCTGTGCACTGTCCCCAGCACACTGCTTTCACAGACAGGTTTTGCTTTACGTGTGTCTCGATGCTAAGAGCTGTTCGAAACAAGCCTGCTGAGATGTGCAGTTTTATCTTCGAGGTGCGGGTATCTGGCAGCCCAGAGTCAACCGCTCGGCTCTGGTTCAGTCACTCGTCAGAGCAATGACTTTTTGGCCTGTTCTAGACTAATTGAACAAAAACCACACTGCGCATAAAACTAATTCCCCAGTAGAAAATTTATCATTGTCTTGCACTTTTAGGAGCAGAGTGCAGTCAAACATTTGACGGTATATCCTCAGGAGGACTACACCTCACTTGGGGATCCACACGCCTTCCTCGTGCACATTGGACGGGTGCCTGGCTTGATGAAGGATCATGGCTTGATCCTCATTTTAATTCCAAGGACTTTGCTCATAGGTAAACATACTTATTTGGCTGCATATTCTTTATTGTCTGTCTTTTTAAATGCTTTTCATAGACGGATGCGCCTTCATAATAACACCCATGCTTTAATTACAAACACATATAGCAGACACACCGAGGAACACAGTGCTGGTATGAATCAAATTCAGTATCTGAAGGTTTTACCACTTTCTGGAAAAGTATTACTCCACGGTGAAGGTCAAGCAAGCCTGTTAGTGTATTGATATGTGCAATGCAGCAATCTTACTTTGACAGAGCTCCAAGAAAATTAGGAATTTGTTTATCGTGCCTTCCCTACACCACTCCCCATATGTTTTTTCTCTGCTCACTGACTTCAGTGACAGTGTTCACTGTGAGTAAGGGGTCGCAGCTGAGTCCTTCAGCTGGGCCAAGGGGAAAATGCAGGTGTATTTACCAAGGCCAAGGGACGTGCACAACGGGTATCATGTGCAGCAGCAGTGGGACGGTCCGCGTGGTCACAGAGATGGCTGCCTGGGGCATGCCCAGGAGGACAGGAAGGAGAACACAGGCAGGGAAACGCAGAAAGTCCGGCTGGAGCAGCCAGCAGCACGCTGCCCCGCCGAGGAGGCGTAGATCCTGCCGCATCCTCCCTCCCCATTCCCCACGAGCAGCTGGCGAGCGCAGACCAGCCCTGCAGGAAGCATATGCTTGTCACCATCGAGCTGCGGGCTTGCGGCTACAGGGCAGCCGGTGGTGGCACTGCCGGGCCCCGTGCCACCGGGCATCGCAGCAGGCACCCCGTCCACCCTCCTCCCGGCCCGGCACCCGCCGCTGCCGCCAGACGGACCAGGCAATGGGAAAAGGTGGGTGCATTTAAGCTTGCAACCTTGCACTTCAGCCCCAGGGATCAGGAAAGAGAAAGGGAGTTTTTACGTCTTGGGTTGTCCAAGCGGCTGTTGCAATTTTATTTTGTGGAAATGCGTTGTATTCGCACATGTACAAGCCCCGCTGCGTACAGCCGAGGGAGCCACAGGGCCAAGTCAGTGCCAGGTCACCCTGTTGGGCAGTGACTCAGATAACTGGGGTGTCTTGCTCTTGCCTTGTCTTTGCTCTTAGCTTTCCAGCCCCCTTGAAAAATAAGTGCATGATAGTTTTATGTACCTGTCTGCTGTGCTACAGTGCTCTGGCAGGGAGTGGGTGCTGGGTTCAGGAGTGCTAATAGTAATGCCTGAGAAGATTTGCTTCCTTTGTTGCTTCGTTGTAGCAACATTAGCTTTTTTTTAAAACTTGCTTGTTCTGACTTTTTTGGTCGCTAAATATTGATGATGTCTACATAGATATTTACACAGTTTTGATGCCTCTGAACTCCTGACTCCCTGCTCTGGAAAGATTGTCACTGCTTTGAACCTTGCACACAATTTAAGAAATCAAACAAGAGCGAAAGAGTCATGGTAATGAGTCACTAGACACAAAGGTGGTTGGATCAAAGAGGCCGTCTCATCTTCTTCTTTCCTGCCTGCGACCTTACATAAACACCTCGCTCTCAGATCCTGGCTGTGCAGATGTGTAAATTATTCAAACCAACAAACAAATTAGATACTGTACTTGCCAGAAGTGGGAAACAGGTAACAACAAAAGTCTTAGCTGTGCGATTTGTTTTGGGCAATGGAGGAAAACAAAGGGAGAAACATATACAGCAAAGATAAAAGAGTGTCTGTATGATATATAGTTTGCATTGTTCTTGGATTTTGGGAGGCCATCTTTCAATGTTAAAGAGGACTCTGAGATGTCACCTGTAAAGTTCTTGGCAAATGTAGTTCTTTTGAACGGAGAGTTACATTTGCTTAGTTGTTTTTGTGTTTGTTTGTTTGTTTGTTAAAGATAGGCAGAGAATTGGCCTGACTTCAGAGATACCGAACTAAGCTGACATATACGAGTAAAATGTATGTGGAATTAAGTCAGTAAGGACACAAAGAGACAGAGTAAAACAGGAGTTGATGTAGTATCTTCTGGTGAATTTGCCGGTGTAGGATTTCATCCCAGGTATTTTGAATGTGGTAGCTTGAGCATTGTGCTGATCTGCCACAGTGGGGCCAATGGCATAGCTGTGGGAGACACAAGGGACATTGGCCTCAAGGAGAGGAAAATATTCAGCTGGGAGCCTTGAAAGAGGTTGTATGTAGTGCCTGTAGCTGTCTCCTCCGTGTACTGCCCTGCAGTCTTTGTATGCACAAGAGCACAAGAGCAACAGGGCAGGGAGGAGGAAAGAAGGAAAAGCAAAGGAAGGATGCATCAAGACATTGGCATTTTACGGCAAGACATCATCTCCTAGAGTTGCATGAAGAGTATGCAGACCATTATCATAACATGAAAAAAAAAAAAAAAACAGAATCTGCTTTTGCCGGAGATCTCATATTGCAGAGCTGCAGGTCCACCAGATAGCTTCCAGACCAGTAAGGACAATGTTTTGAAGGTGGCCATGGTTGGAGATGCTGTCTCTGTGGCTGGGTTGCAGCTGTTCACAGCTGTAGTCTCTGCTGCTTTTGGAAAGGAGGATGATGGAGTTTTAATGCTTACAGCTCAGGGAATTGTTGCAGGCCCAGAAACACACATGACGCACATCCGTATGAACGTGAAGAAGAAACAAAGTCGTACCTGCTTGGACAAATGGAGCATGAAGAGATGTAGCAGGAAAGGAGATTCTAGGTGCAGGCAGGTATTCATAGGATTAAGGGGAGCTGCAAAATTGATTTGACCAAGTGAAATTGAAAAGACAATTTATGGCTTTAAGAAGATAAAAAATGCTGTGTTTTAGGCCAAGTATTTTCACATGAAGGATCTACCTGACAAGGCAGGATCATTTACAAAATCAAGTATCAGGGGGAGCAATTCATTAAAAAAACTTGGGAAAGAGGACAGAGAGTATCTGGGTGGCAGGACTCAGGTGGAAGGAAGGAGAGATAGGAGGGGGCAGTTAAAACCGTGAGGTAGCAGTAGCTGTAGAAATAATTCAAACGTGGGAGTACTGCTCAGGTAGAAGAAGCTGGGCTCAGTCATATTTGCGCTGGTGATCTAGCTTTGTAAAAATAAACTTCTGGAAGAACTCTGGGAAAGCGTCAGCCATTCTTTGCTTTTGCTGAACTGCCTTCTTATCAGTTTGTATTTATGCAAGAATGAGTCTGGTTCTGTTCTGATTTTTAATTATCGGTATTTTTTCATTAAAAAAGAACACACCAGGTTTAGACTAAATTTTTTCAGGGGTGCACGTTTAGACACACAATGCCCACAAGAGGAAAGTATGCATCTTTTTCAAGAAGAATTTGTGAGACTTAACACTGATCAGATAGTTCACAGAAAGTGCAGCTCGTTCCAGTTCTCTACTTTGCTCTAATAACTTTTCTGAAGCTGCTGACCAAGTTATATAGTTTCCCAGAGCTACCTTGCACAAAATTGGTGTGGATAACTTCACTTCAGGAGCAGCATGGAGGCTCTAGGGAAACTTCAACTGAGGTTTTTCTCAATGACCCAGAAGCTGGGAATCAAGCGTTACTGTGAAGCTTAAAGGGAAGGATTTATATGATAGAAGGTTGATTACTCCATATTGTGTGTATGTCCTTACACATGGAGTAGGGATGTTATAACCACTCAATACGAACTAAAGGACAGCAAGGTGATGTAGGCACAACAGTCCTGCCTTAGGTGGCTGTTCAGTCCCCAGGATCCAAGTGATCATCAGGTGTGAGGATTTTTCCCCAGATCCAATTGGCAGAGACCTTGGGAATTACAGGCAGATGGCAGCTCCTTCCTATCGCTGCGGAGGTTTGGTGGCACCATGGTGTTGCCTGCTCTCCATTTTTAGCAACGGGTCGATGAGTTGAACAAAGAAATGTGTATGCCCGCTGCAAGTCCTGGTGTTTAGCATGGAGGTCTCTGGGTAGTATATATGGGATCTGTGACATGCATGGGGTCAATTTGGGTGGCCTCTTCTGACCGTAAACAGTAAAAAACTCTTAAGATTTGCTCAGCAGCTGGAGTCAAGAAAACTGGCATGTTAAACACTGTGCAGAAGGGACTGAACTGCAAAGCAGCATCACCTATTCATTTTTCTTCTCTTGCTCATTCTGTCATCTTCTGGTTTTAAAGCTGGATGGGATGTTGATTTTCATTGCTTGCCTTGCTGGACTTCCAGACTTTTGAATCAAGATGTGTGTCTCAGGCTTCATCAGAGACATTTTGAGGTCTAATATTAAACTGCAAGTTTGGAAAAGTCTCTTCTTTACTTTCTGCAATTCTAGCTCCCAACAAATGCATTTTGTGGCAATTTTTCCAGAACAATGTATTTCTGATTGCACGAAAAATGAAAGTCAATCACTTGCCCCAACTAACCTTTTAAATCATCTTGGGTTTCCTAATGAAGTGGTTTTTAGCTGATCATGGCTTACATGTTGTCTACCTTAAGCAGTGGTTCTTGGATGTTGCTTATTTTAAAATAATCTGCACTCACTTCAATTGCATCTTTCTAAAGCCAAAGCCTTTTTTTCCTGAAATCAGAAAGGTTGCTGCTTTTTTGGTTAAACTGAATACATACTCCATGATTTTCATGCCAATGAGAATACCGTCATTCATATTATCACTTTGCAAAGAGTGCTCCCTTTTTGGAGGCATTTATTTATTTATTAAAAAGCAACACCATTTATTAAATGAAACTTTTTTTTTTTTTACAAAATGAGTGCCTTTCACTGCAAGGTTTTTTTTTTTAAGGTTTGGTTAGATTCCTTTGCCTCAGAAGATATTACGCAATTCTTGAATTCAGCATATGGTGACCTGAAATTTTCTTTCCGATATCCTATCCATACTGCAACGTTAGCTACTTATGCCGCACTTGGTACAGTGTAAACTTAAATCTGTGCACTCACACAAACCCAAAGGGTCATACCAGATCTCCTGGACCTTCCAGTAATTTGGATTTTTAATATCATCTTCTTAATCAGTGCTTAATCACTAACACACGTAACTTAGAAATGATCACCACAAATTATTTCCATTTTAAAAAATTGTAGTTTATTGGGGTACATCAACCTCAATGAAACGTAAAGCAGAATACTTAGTAGTTGGCTCAAATTTTTTGTGTGTGGCTAACAGCATCTTGTGCATAGTTCATTTTGCTCTTCCTCTTGTATATTTAATGATTTTTTCTCATTTACATGAATTCTAACTGCAACTAGGGGGTAGAGCGAGTTACTGTTTCTGAAGACAAAAAGAGGACATCCACTGGAGCTGGTGGAGGTGCTGAGGGCAGAAGGAGTACCTGGGGCCACATACATTCCCCGCTGGCCTGGCTTCCCATGGAAGTGCGGCGCAGGCAGTCGTGTGTGTCTGCAATTCTCCTAGGTCTTTGAAGTCTGAATTTGCAGAGGGTTAAGAACTACGAAAACCTTGCAGTTTTCCTGCAAGTAAACATCTGTGCAGAGGGAGATCTACCCTGTGTTTGGACAGAGAAAAGGCAGAAGTATGAGCTCACACACTGTTAGCCACCAGAGGATCTGCATGGGACATGGCTCTTAATAAATATCCTGACTGTGGGAAATCTTTCCGCTTCAGTCCATAGTTTTGTAGAAATAGGGATCCAAAAGAAGAACAGTCTTCCCCTCCTTTGCTTATGAAGTAGCATTTCCTGCAAAGGTGACATATTTTTCCAGTGGTGATAGCTGTATTTTCATTTTACTTCTAGAATCTTTCTTCTGATAAGCTAGAAGCTTTGCTTTTGATAGCCATTTATTTACATGTTTCTCGGTTTGAGAGCAGAAACTATATGTTAATTTCAGTGAGACTGTTGTAAGACGGGAAATTGCTCATTTCCTCTTTCAAAAATCCCTTTAATCAGATTATTGAGAACACATGTTTTATGTTATTTTTAATCCCATAGCATCCAATTAATTTAGTTTAATCTCTTAAACTAATCATGTAATATATCTTCCTCATGGGTGGAAAGTAAATTATGCTTTACCAACATACGGAAATACGTGACTGGTGATTTCATTCTGCTCTTTTTTCCTAAAAATTTTGGTGCTGTTGATCAACAGCTGTGTATCTCCCAGTTAAGATACAAATCAAACTGGTCAGTCACAAGTGGCCTGTTCGTTACATTGTACCTGCTTTCATAGCCTTTGATTAGGAGACTCATAGCTTCGGTTTGGTTATTTAATGTTTTATAGTTAAGAAAGTAGACTTGTTGAATGAAACTGTATGCTGTGATTTCACCTAACAGCTTCAAGCTTTAAAGGAATTAATCCATGAAATAACTTATATTTTAGGGAAGATTGTCTCGTCAGGGTAAAGATCAGCTCCTGCAAATTGTGGTTGATAATGGAGGGGACTTAGAAGGCTCACTAAATCTTCTGCTGCAGAAGCTTTCTTACACGTGACAAGCAGGCTTTATTTGGTCAGACAGAATAACTGATGAAATATTTTTATTTTTACAGATAATAAGTTCCTGTAAATTTCTTTATGTTATGTCAATATCCTCTGATGACACAGACATTTTCTCTGAATCTATAGCACACATGCATGAATAAAAGTTAATAAAACTACAGTGCCAAAATTGTCAAAAGGCACCCAAAATAAATGGGTTCTTCATGTACTGTCACAGCACAATTCTCCCAATTCTTCTTATCCTGAAACTGAGCATTATTACAGTTGCACACAAACCTACCTGGAGCATCAACCTGACCCACTGTGACAGATCCTATATTCCCATGGAACTGTAGGAATTTGAATGCTCATGTTCAGGTTACAATCCAGCAGAGCACTTAGGGCAAACTGAATTGTCAACACCTGAGAAGTCCCATTTAAATAAATAGCTTATTTGAGCATTCGTATATAAGCATGTGCTTAAGAGCAAAACATGTCCTCTGTTGAAGGAGAGACTTCTGGTGGTAAATGGTACTTATCTTTGGTTAAATCAGCTTCAGATAGCCATTTCAGCAGCACATATTTGTCCTCTTTTACTGGGACTTCACTCCTTTTAGTTTCTTTGTTACTTAGCAAAACAATGAAATCAAATAATGTAATACTTCACGCTGTTCTGGATCTTACAGTATTTTACAGTTGAATAGAGCGATAAGTTTTGTCATTGCTGCATTAATAGCATCCTTATCGTTGCTGTTAATATTATGGCCCATTGTATTTTTTTTGTAAATGAGAAATTAAAGGCCCAAGCAAATTAGGTTTGGGATTCATCTGCCCTAATTAGATATCTTAAAATTTCTCAGTCTGAAGTATTCACCATAGGCTTCTTTTCTAATCAGCAGAGACGAATAGGCACCTCTGAAAGTGGTTCAGGTCTTCGCAGAAGAGAGGCTCTGCAGATGTCTCTTCTTCTATGCTTATTGTAAAGAGATTGTAGAGTGACTGGTTCAAATTCAGATAGCCAATTTTTAGGGCAAATTAGTCCCATATTTGCTGAGTTAATTGTGGTCACAAAAATGTCAGTGGCAAACATGAAAACTGAATGCAAGTTTGGCTTTTTTTACATCTTTCATATCTAGGCTTTGATCCCCCCACTGGTCACAGGGTTTCAGGGTATTTCATCTCAGGACCCTGACTCGGTCTTGTTTTGCTAATTCAGATTGAACATGGATGTACTAATTATAGCACAAAAGACCACAAAACATTATGAGGTTTCAGAGACCAGTACTTTAACTGTAGCCAAGTGTAGAGATCTTGTAAGCCATTGAAGATAAATACTATGGGAGAATCTTGCACTGTTTGGTATACATACACCCTGGATGACAACAGTTGGGTATATCGATACCAAATATCTGTAAATCTATGATCCCTACTAAAAACTTAATTTTGGAGATTATTATTATGAAAAGAGGTTGGCTGTTCTGTTTGCTTTGCCCTTGTTTTTGTGTTTCATTTTTGTTAAACTTCATTTTTCTGATGTGTAGAACCAGAAAGCAATCTTTAGTACCTCCCTCATTCTCAGTGAAGGAGAAGATGATTTGTTTAGTGGAGCTGCCAAAATGAGCTTTCCCACATTGCAAGATGCTGGTGAACAAGCCGAGTTCAGGGTTACAGATTTCTCTCATCGGACCGTGAGATGACTGTTGTCCCCAAATGCCCCTTTACATCATGACATGGATTTGCAGAGTGTTTCAAACAGTTGATTCCAATAGTTGGCATCAGATTTAGGGCTGGTCACATGCCTGCGTGTGGAGTCCCATCATGCCATTACCTATAGAGGCAACATTATCACTCTGTGTCTCCTGACTCCCGGCTCCTCTCAGTGCAGATTTTTTCTACCATCACTTTTTCCTTATTCCAGTAGGGGCTGAAGAGAGGGAAATCAATGGATGTCACCTTTGTTTTTTTTTTCTCCTCTTCTTCTTCTCTCTTTCCTGGTTCCAGGATCATAGGGAAGAGCTCCTTTTAGATGTAATATGATGCTGAGAGTGAAGAAGGTCTCTGCCTTTTGCTTAGATCCTCCTGAGCTGTGCGGCAAGTGGAGGGAAATGTTGGCTGGGCACTGACCCGTGTGGGGGCAAGGGCAGCGATGAAGCTGTTACAGATGCATGGGGCAAGAAAAGGTCCAGTGTCCTCATCACAGCCTCACTGCAGGCACTGCTGCGCTTCCCACCAACTACATTATAGGTCACATTTGTATTTGAAGGAGAAGATACACATGTTGTTGTTCTAATCCAAGGCTTTGATGGTTGTGCAGCAGTGAAATAAAGCATGTAGCTTCTTCACAGTACTGATTTCCAAAAGAGCCAGTCACTGACCCATGGCAACATACTTTTTGCTTCCCAGCAATGTGCTATGTTGGGCTGAGAACTCAGTTCTCACAGGAGCACTTGGTGACGAAGCACAAACAAGGAGCCCTGCACAAATCAGCAAAGCTGGGTCGGGCTGATAACTCCCTGGAGCGGTGGATCAAAGAGACTGAACAGGTGAATGTGGTTTTTTTTTGTTTGTTTGTTTGTTTGTTTGTTTTGCAGAAAGGATTTTCTTTTAACCCTATTGTTCGTATCACGCAAATGATACTGGTTCATTAAATTACTCTTATTTTCTTCACAAAATTCTGAAATTACAATGTAACTTGTAACTAAAGAACCATTTTCAGCGCTCACTGGACTTTCCTGCTTTGGCAAATGCTGAATTCAACTTCACTGAAAATAGTTTACCCTCTAACACTTTTGCCATGTTTATTATTCTCCTATGCTGTTATCTAGGCAAGCAGCTTAGTTGGTCTGAGTCTTCATATAAATGTTTGCCCAATGGTTATCAATAATCGATTTAACAGAATTACAGGTACACAGACAGAAGAACAGTAGTAAATCAGGATTGACCTCTCAGCAGGAAAACAAATAATCCGGTGCTTGTTCCTAGGCCGAGCTCCACCTCAGGTAAACTAAGAGCTCAAGCCTTCTCTGAGGCTTGGCTTGGTTTATCAGCGGATGTAATCTCAGAGGATGTCACCATGGATTTCAGTCCGTGTCTACTGCATGTTGTCAGGACAGTGCCTGACCTCTAGTGGCAATAGGAGTGAATTGCTCATGGTTCCCATCGGGCTCGGCTGGGAACCAAGCGATTTGGGGACGTTTAGGTGGTGGTCTAGTATGTGCTTTTGTTGGAAAATGAAAGTCAATGGATGTAATGGAAAATATATTAAAATGGAATATTAGGCCGAACCTGCATTAATTTGCATTTACAAATAATTTTTCCTGGAGGCAGAGATTTACAACAAAAGTTTCAGACTCAATTGCTGATGGTTGTGACAAGTCAATAAGGAGCTCACGACCTGCAGGAAATGCATTTCTCAGCAACGGGCTCTGTGCAGCCAGACAATCTGTGTGGCTCCGCTCAGACTGGTTGGTTCCAACACAAAGGTCTGTTTTTCTTCTCTGTGCCTGAAATCTGCACAAAACAGGGCACAGCGAGAAAAGGGAATGACTCATCCCTTACACTCAGCACCCCTCCATGACACACATATGCCTTCACACCAAGAGAGCTGAAGAAGGGAAAGGAAAAAGGAAAGTTGGGGGAGACCGCCCACCTTCTCTCCATCACAAGGCTTTCCTGGTCATTAGGGCTTGGTCTTTGTATGGGACTCGCTCCAACTGTCAGGGAGCCAAGCATCTTTTCTGGGAGAAGAAAAGAAACAGCATGTGGGCATCAGAATATAAGTAGGAACTGACTGTATAAATCAAGTACTTCTACATCATGCATGCACTGACTGTACACTTTGGCAAAGGTCTTCGGAAATGCCTGGATGCAGTTCAACTACTTGTTTGGGATACTGCTCAAGGATTCATTTTCCAAAGGGTGGCTTATTACTGTGTGAGGAACCAGCCTCATCACATACTCCAAGCTGGGCCAATTGGGCCAGGTCTTCAATGTCAGAAAAACACATCCACTGCAGGAAGGTGAAGCACAGAGGTGGGAAGGCAGCAGGGCCGGGAGGGGAAAGCTCTGGGGCTGGACAGCAGTGGGCAGGGTGGCAGGTGACAGCCAGGGCAGAGCATGGTGGCACTGGTGGCAGAGGCCCCTGGGCAGGCTTGTGCAGCAGCTGCCAGCCTGCCTTTGCTTTCAGCTCCCTGCTCTGTTGAACCTGCTCGGGTGTGTTTACATCGTAGGTGTCCTGATTGTACACTGAAAGGACACAATCTTCAGCAACACCAAAATGTGGGTATGGAGAAAAAAAAGGAAGGACTGAACTGTGGTACTGCTGCGGTGAGTGCTCAAAGGTTACATGGACTTGAGCAGAGACTGGAGGAGTCCATTGAGGAGAAAGCCACTGAGGGTTCCTTTGCACACAGAAAGCACCCTGGGTTCAGAAGCCCCTGAAATGCCCTGCTTTTGAGGCTGGAGGAGTCTTGAGGCGAGGGAACATTTCACTCTATTTTGCTCAATTCCTGTGCTTTTCCCTAAGCCTCTGCTGTTGATCACCAGTGAGAGGAGAAAACTGGCTTAGCTGGATGAGTTGCCTGACAATGGGGCTGATGTTTTGTTCTTAAGTGACCTTCCCAAACCCAGGGCTCGATGTTCTAAAAAGATTCAATTACCTCTTACTGCCCTGCACCCGTATTGCAGTGGCGAAACAGGAGCACAGCCAGGTTCACTCTCATTGTGCGAAGGGCTGTACAAAGTGCTGAAGAGGGACACCTCTCAGCAGCTCTCACAGTTCAGCTTTGTTTCTCACTGTGGTGCTTGTTACCTTTGACCACTCCTGTTTAAAAAAGTGGCATAAATACATCTACACACTCTTTTTGCAAAGAATTGCTGTTGTCGTATTTGTTGCTAAATATCAGGTATCTTTGTAATTGTGGCTGTTTTCCATATCTGTTTCATATGGTGACTCTGAATTGTTTCAAGGTATACTGTAAGCTGTGCTAGAGGAGACCTTTCATAAATACTTGAAAGACCTTATATAGACTGCTGTATTTTCAAAATTGCTTGTTGTGGAAGCAATTAAAGTTCACAGAAAGGGAAGCCATAAATACAGAGAACTGTTATCTTGCAGGCTAGCAAAAGTTGTCAGATGCTGTGTTTGTGTTAAATATGGTCTGATAGTACTTGTTCGTATAATTAACAGCTGTCATACTGTCTTATCTGATCTCGACCATGGGAAGGATAGCATTCTTGAACCAGCAAGTCTCTACTTTTGTGACTGCTTGGTAAGCCATGGCCGTGGCACACCCCACAGCAGCCTGCCAGTTGACAAGGGTCCTGCTGGGGTTGTCTACTGCCTGGGGCAGCCCAGTAACACCTCATGCTGTACATGCCCAGCTGCTCGCACTCAGGCTGTGGACAAGTGGGATGTTATTTGCTCTGCTGGCTCAAAAACCCAGTGGTGATTTCTGCAACAGCAGGGGACCCAAACACTCTCCATGCCCTTTGCACTTTGTGATGGCACCAGGAAAGAGAACCTGGCAGCAGATCTTCCCCGTCTCTTAATGGACAATTTTCTGCTTCTGGGGAGCAAATGGAAAATGTGACTCTGTATGAGTTCCTTGTATGCAAGTGTGTGTTTGTTTACACCTAATGGGGGATGCTGGGTGGTCCTGGTTTTATGGAATGAGACCCTGGGGAGACCAAGCCTCAAGGCTCAAGAAATCTGACAAAGAGACTTGTGTATTTACCTTCTGAAAAACAGTCAGGCTTTCAGAAGTAATTGTTCTGCCACATAAATAGTTTGACAACAACTTTGACAAATACAATGGAGGTTGATTTCAGGTCATAATCACTTTGAAGGCAATTGTGAGGCTTTAAATTAATAAGACATGTATTAAGCATGGCCTGAAAGCACTCCCCCTTCAGTAATCCACTCAGAGTCTTAGATTCTGAAGGATTCATATGGTGTTTAAGTTAATAATATATTTCTTAACAATAGCTCTTCTTTTAGTAGGAAATATATGACAGTTGCATTTATTGTCAAGCCTCCTAATTTAGGACTGTACTCCTGCTTAAATTGAAGTGTCCATACAGCATTAGAAAGGCTTCCCACTGCTCACCAGTTGGGAAGTCAAGCCCCAGGCTTCCCGTCTGGTATCACTGCAGTCATTTTGACAGAGAGCAAAGGGCTTTTCCTGCTTCCTTTGGGTCCCCGAGACCATCCCTGTTGTTCCAGGTGACATTCTGTTTTTAAATAATGTCATAATGCATGCAGTGTTTGGGTTGTCTCTCTCACAATTCTTTTTTGTGGTTTCCTGTAGAAACAAAACTTGTGTAGTCTGGTGAGATTAGTCCTATATTAATAAACTTCACTTTGTCCATCTCTTCTGTATTTTGAACTGCTCTGAGGGCAGAAGCCACTCCAGGTCCTACAGGTTTCTTAAGAATTAGCTGGTTGCTAAATCAGTGCTTTCTGCTAAGAAAAAGCCTGTCTTGCGAGCTCAGTGGTGAAGTCCTGTTTGGCCTGCTGGCACGAAACCTGCCATAGTGCCAGAGCCTGCACACTGGTTAGAGGCTCTGGAAGAGCAGCACAAGTCCTGTGAGTTATTTATGTAGCCTTTCTATGGGCAAGGGCTGAGGAGGATCTAAGGGTCCCATGGTAGGGGCTCATGCTGTATCTGATGGGGCATTGGGAGCATTGTGGTGGCAGTAAAAGGGACTTGGGTGTGCCATCGCTGTCGCTGTAGTGGAGGCTTATAAAGCACACAGCACCAATTCAGAGGAGACCAGATTTCGTTAGTGCTTCTATTCATGAAACAGCTTGCTGAAAAAATAAATAGATGAGTAGAAGTTGGCGATGATACTGACATTGTTAAATCTTCCAGATCACCCAATGAGCTACAGTGTCTTTGATTTGTTGCAATTCCCTGCATTCAGCTAACAAGAACCAGGTGAAATACTCATGAAGATTCACCCCCCAGAATTAATCTATTTCAGAGGCTTTTCAGCAGAATCTGTTACATTTCCAAATTCACAGAAGCCCTGTGCTAAAACATTGTACTTTTTCTGAATTCCAGAGAATACAAAAAGGACAATAAAAAACCCTGTCTGAGGTGTAACAGTTAGTTATCAATTTGAACTAAATCACAAACCTTACAGAGAAAATCTGGTGTGTTGACTAATCTGAAAAAGTCAGTATATTTTTCAAACTTTCCATTGTCTTTTCATTGTATAAACAAGAAAACAAGACCCAAAACCAAACCCAGAGGAAGTTCACGAAACTGTGTCATGTAAATCCAGAAGAAAAGTTTGTTGCCACTAAAAAAAGCTGAAGCTGTTTGTTTTTTTCCAGCTACTGACAAGCCACTGACTGTTTTTGAGTGTGGGATTCTGATGGAGTGGGTCTTCATTTCTACCTCGATGTGTGTCCCGCAGGGCTGTCAGAAACAATTCCGTGTAATTTTTTTTCTTGCTGTCAGAAGGAATTCTATATAATTCCTATTCATAAAAAAAATAAATCTGAAGATGTGTTGTTGACCACTAGTATTGAATCTCTTTAAATAATTGTTCACAGTGTAAGATTAAACACACAACGTCTCAGGTTCATATGGCTATCCATGGATTGTATTGTACCAGCTCGTTCTTGGTCTTGGGTTTGGGTGGTGCTCAGTGAATTCAGGTCATGCTGAAGCTGCTGGCTGTGCCCAAGAGGGGCATTGGTTTGACAGTGCATTTTCCAACACTTGTTAAAATGAGCCGTTTGAAGGGCGTTGCATCACCAGCTTAGGTTTGTTAGAACACAAACTAGGAACAACGCCATCTGAGAGAGGTTTAAACGACAGGGCAAGGACAGATACATCCCCTCGTTCACCGTTGCTTGCACATGGGCCCATACCTACTGTCTTGCTCAATTTGGCCATTTTTGGTGACTTTCTGAGCTCTGCTGGCCCCTGGCGCTGTGGGGACATTGTCATCCCTGAGGCTTGGTGATGTTGTTCTCCCCCTGGTTTTTTCAGGATTCTCTCGATGTCTCCAAGGCCAGGTTGTTGCTCCTCTTTTCTTGATTTCCCATTGAGGTGACCGATCTTTCAGGGTAGGATCACATCTCTCTCTCCCAGGACAACAGTAGCCATCTTCTTTGCTACACACCCACTCCTAATTATCATGCGTGAAGTGCGCCATGAACTGCAAGCAGATAAAGCAGATGCTGTCCATCACAGGGAGCACCAGAAGTATTGGTAAGGGGTGGGCCTTCTTTCCCTCACTATTCCACTATCGCTTCGTTGTTCGTGAGGCTGCATGTAGGGAAGGATGCCAGGCACAGCGGCTTCTCGCTGCGTGCTGTGAGACACGAGCGTTCAGGCACAGTCCAGTCTGAAACCAGCACTGCCAACAAAGCCTGTCCTTTGGCAACAGTCTGGACAGCTGCTAGTAGGTAGCAGTTAGCCCGCCTTATGTTTGGACAAGTGTATGCTTTCATGCTACGAGACTGTAATCACGATCCTAGCCTGGAAAATTTCCAAGTGGATATAACCCCAAATGACTCCTTGCTTTTGGCAGCATTTCCACAGGGATCTTTGGAGAGCCATCGTTCTTAGCAAGTCGCTAGCTTTCATGGCTGGGCAAAGCTGGGGCTAGGCTATGTTTGCGTTGCACCGAGTAGATTTGATTCCTCAGGTAACACAATTCCTTTCTAAAGGTGTTTCCAGAGTGGGTAGGAGTGGCCAAGCCTTAGACTGGTTCTTTGATGGAGTCTGAAATAGTCCAAGCTTTTTAAAGAAGAGAGAGCAGAGTGAACTCTCCACTTAGCTATACTAGCAGGTCTATTAGCCCAAATTCAGCACAGCCCTGGTAGAGGAGGATTGTTCTTGGTCATCCATACCCAAAGCTTTTGCAAGGGACTACTCTGCTGTGGTAACATATGAATGTCCGTACTTACCATATCAGAGGTCATTTGTATGTCAAGCGTCTGCTTTCCATAATATGAATAATATCCCGTGTGTAGTGTAAAAGCCCCCCACCTACTGGGAACCTTTTAACAGCTTCACTTGTAGGGAAACAGCATGTGGTTTGGGAAATACAGGGCAGGAAAAGGGGAGCTCGTAGCTTGGATTCTGGATGGATTACTCAAAAGAAAAAAAATTACTCAAAGCAGCTTTCACTGCTGCTCTGCCCACTGTATTGGGTCTCAAGTACCACCTGACGACCTGCTCGGGCAGCTCCCATGTTACCTCTTTTCATATCTTTCTGCTGAAACAACACTAGAATAAGCTCAGAGTTGGTTATTAGAGGAGTGAGTACATGGAACGGTACTGCTACCAGACCCAGTGCTCCACTTCTATGTTGTATATTTCTTCTTAAATCCCTCATGCAGATAATTTTAATTTTCAAAATTTTCCATGATTTTAAAGAAGTATTCTGTGTATGGTTTATATATATGTATACATGCAATTGAGTTTATTTTTCATCCAGTTTTAGTGTGAGTAAAACTAAACAGATGTTTTGCTCTGAAAATTCACAATAGAACCCTAGAAGCATTTTATAAATATTTTAAAGTGCAATTTATTCCCTTCATATTTAAACCCATGAATTACTCATTACTTAGCACACTCTTCCTCCTGTAGGCAAACAGCAGTAGTTGCCACACTGTTTTAAAATGAAAGCTGCCAAGATAAAGATGGGTTTTGTCAATTAATTACTACTGTGATATTGTACCACAGGCACTAGCAGCATGGTTAGAGGTTGCTTTTACCAAAGATTTCTCACATTTACCGGAATTACATGGGTGCAAATGAAAGCAGATAAACCTCACCTCATCTGCAGATAAACTCTTTTTTTCCGAAATGCCCTTAACAACAGTAACTAATATTTACCTAATGCTTTTCATCCAAAGCAATTTACAATTAATTAATCTTCATAGCTCTCTTGCTAAAATAAGAGCACTGACAAAATGATGCTGGAGAAGCTAGGCTGATTGCCCAGGATTCATCTCTAATGCAGACAAAGTACTCTCTTACTAATCATCACAGATTTCATTCAGTTTTTCAGTGTGAAGACAAATTTTGATAGCAAATACCTCATAGTCTGAACCTCTGCTGAAGAAGCCTTGTACAGTGACCGCAGGACACTGATTATGGTGGTGGTACTGCAGGCTCTCTGCTCCCTTTCTAGGGAAAGAAATTGAATAGAGGGCACCAGGTGAAACCTGAAGCATCTTCACTTATGTTAAATTCATTACCTACTGTCACTTATGTCACAAAGAAAAGATGGCTTCACCTTCTTTCAGCCTGTAGTTGTACTTTACTTCTCCGGTGAGACCTTGTCATGAGCCTGCATCCTTCCCTCGCTTTCAGGCAGTGTTGGGGATGTGGGATGTAGAGCTGGGATGGGCTGGACAAGTCTTCCTTGAAGGCTTTTTGGAGAATTCAGGTAATGAACGGCAACTCTTTCTCTCCCCCTCTTCTCCACCAGCAAGTGAAACACTTGTGCTCACTTGTGTGACTCACTACCAGCTACCAGAATTATAGCAGGTACAATAAAAGGTGCCCCTATTAACTCTAGGTCTCAGTGAAATCAACTCTCATACATACATTTTCTAATTTTGATGCAAAAAGGGGTCACATCCTTTAAAAAGTTTACAAAGAAAATGAATGCTGAGTACTGGCGTTTCTGCAGTAGGAAACCTTCTCTGTCTCCTGTAAGAGTGTCCTTTGAGCTGGGAGCTGTCCTCAGTAACATTACTCCGAAGCTGTGCTATTACCCACCCATTTAAATGTCAGGGACTAGAACCCAAATGGCTTGAGATATTTTTTTATGTTTAATGGAGAGAAGGAGAAGCTTTTTAAGCACTTCTCAGAGCAAATGCACCTTTAATTTCTGTATTACCGCAGTAGTGTGATGCAATATCAGTGTACATGCCCTTTCAGAATAAACAGTATATTTCTTAAAAAAAAAAAAAAAAAATCTTGGAGATGCTCTCAGTCTACTTTCCCTGCTGAAGAAGGGGACAAAAAAGAGTAGAAGTTTCTTCTGCAGTAAAAACAGCCGTGATTTTCGCATAACCACCTGCCTTCAGGGACCAGGAGTGTAAGAGAAACACCAAGGGCATGTGGTGGGCCTGTCAGATCGTGCCGCTGTAGTTGAGAAGGAACCTCAGCAGATCCAGCAAAGCAACACAGGAGTCTACAAGGCAGATCTGCCACGTGTGCTCTCCTGAGGCCTCTGCTGTTTGTTAGTAGTGCTAAGAGCTATAGAACTCGTCAAGACCACAGGGCTTTGAAGACTTTTTCCTGCAACCGAAGTACTATGGAAGTCACTTGAATCACTGTTTTCCAGTAGGCAAAGCTCTGGTTTAATATTTCTGTACAGGTACAATACAGACACTGTTAATTAAATGCACCTGAAATACAAAAGGCATTATTTGTGTTAGTATAAAACATTGCAGATCATACTTCTGACTGTACTTTATGACTCCTTAACATAATTCAAACTCACCCACCCACACCCAAATATACATACCCTTTCTTGATCCTGTTAATAAGTTCGGGTATCTTCAAAAAATTTACTGGGATTTAAAATTGTACAAAATGAGCAGCTCTCCTACTTCAATTACCCATGTACTAGGTGTATGATTAAAAAGCTTTCGTTTAAGTAGTCCCTTCAAGGTCTTAACTACAGGAGGATTCATACAGAGGTGAAATTAATAGGATATTCCTCATTAATCCTGCAGTTCAGTTTTCACATGTCAGAGGTGGACAAGTGTGTTTATCTTCAAAGGTCCTAATTAAGGAAAAAACATAAGCAAGGGTTCATGTAATTACGTCTCTTTGTAACATCAGAACCTTGCTTCTCAAAAATGATAGATTTAGAGACATGATCTTATAAACAGAGACTTTTTGCAAAATTAAGTAACCAGTTCCCTACCCAGTCAAAGCCCAAAATCCAACCAAGTACCCAAACCCTTGAAAGGCCATGGCCAGGAAGTACTGAATGGTCCCAGTGGGCCCTCCTGGATGTGGATGCGACAGAACACATGAAGAGTCCCAATTCTCAGCTAAAATTTTGAGTTCAAGTTACTACCTACTAGTCATTGCCTAATTTGAAGTGACCTGAATCTCTCATATCCTGGCCATACATTTTGTAGAAAGGAAGCCTCAGGGTTTCCAGCTCTGCTGTGGGCTGCTGAAAGCAAGCAAAATCAAAGGAGACCTTCCCACTTGCTTTTAAATAGCATTCATTGAGTGCTTTATGACTAAGAACTGTTTTTGGCAAAGCCTGAACACTTTTGATAGACAGATTTGTGTAAAGCCTGGTAGGTAGTTTTAAACAGCCAGCTCCGAGGGGAATTGCTTCTCCTTTTGACAGAGCTGGAGTGATCCTGAAGAAACTTGAGGCCAGTCCAACCAAGCCAATGCCAAATGTCCTGGCCAGGTCAGGTGCAGGACAGCCCGATCTACACAGATGTGCTCTTCTCTCATAAAACGTGTCCCTTCGGAGAGGACGCTGTGCTATGTCCTGCTTATGTGCTGTTACCAGGTAATGTAAGCAGAGGCTGTTGGAAGGGCTGTGGAAGGTTGATCTGCCCTTGGTTCAGTGATGGGCCCACAGGGGAGCCCAGGTGGCATGTACTGACCCTTCTCCTCTCCCCCAACTGGATCCACAGCTGCGATGCAGCTGCAGCAAGCACATAGCCACAGCATGTGTCTTTGGAACTACAGAGTATTTTTCTTTGGCACCGAGAGTGGATCAAACTTCATATTCTCTGTAGGGCATGTGCAACCTTCAAGCCATAAGCAGCTCATGTGCCTTTGTTTGCCACAGAAAGGGTTGGTGGGAGAAATATCTTCTGCTTGCATCACTGGAAGGCTTGGCTTGAGGGCATGTTGGTGTCTCCAAAGAAATACCGTTTCATTGTGCTTCTTTGTGGTGGTTTCTTGAGTGCTATTGGAAAAGGATGATATACGTCCTAATTTCAGTACAAACCATTAGCCTCCTCTCCTGCTTAATCCAAAGTTTTGAAAAAGTAAATGTTTCTCTCAAGATAAGAGATCTGCTAGTTTGTGTGGATGATGCTTGGTTGTCTGTGCCTGACAATGTCCTCACAAGTTAACTCACTGTCCTGACTAAAGCACCCTCCAAGTTATTTTTGGAGAGGTCTTTAAGTATTATGCTGACACAAAACAATTAGGGTGCTCCACTTAGGCAAGTTAACAGGGAGTGGCTTTGCTGTCTTAAAAAAGATGAAACATGAAATTGCTAGGGCTGAATGCATGTTGCAATAGACCAGAGGGGTCTTTTACATACAAACATGTTGTTTTAGAACATCAAATCCTTTATCAAGTTTACCAGTCATTTTAGTAATGGTGTCAGTGTCCGATCCTGAAGAAGTTTTTATCTGCATGTCATGGTATTATATCCCGTTAAAACGGATGATGCAGTTATGTGTCCAGCCTGGCAGCAATTTGCCCGCTGATGCAGAAGACCAGGAAAGGTTTAATGACCTTTTTGTAACTTGTAAAATTGCAATGCAAGCAACTAACGCTAGTCCAGGAAACTGATTGTTTTTTGCCAGTGCCTGCAGATGTATTCATTAGCCTTTTGAAGAAGCAGTTATATCCACAAGTTCCCTCTGGCACCCTAAAGTATCTTCAGTTCAGCAGCCTTTGACTTAAGAGTAACTATAGCATTAGTATAAAAGTATCAGATACAATGACATAAGGCAATGACATGGTCTAACATGGCTCTTGCCATGGAGCCACTTGCTTGGAGAAGACTCCCGAAAGCCAGGGCGCATGGTGGGAGCATGGAGGCACTGCAGTCAGAGGAGGAATTTCATGCCTGGATGCCCAGGCTGAGTTTGTTCTCTGAGCTGTAGATTTCCATATCCTGAGTAATCAGACTGGTGTCTTTGATATTTACAAACACAGCAAGAAGTGTTCATCTAGAGCATAAATGGTAGTATAATATCATCATTTGTATTACAGTTGTCTGAGCAAATAGTGGTTTGTAGTCATTATTGAAAGCCTAGCACTGGAAATCATGGTTCTTTGTTTATTATTCCCCTTTCCCTGTTCTACTCCAGGCTCTATCTTTATAACCCTGTGGAAATCACTTCTACATGCTTCAGTTAAATGGGCATAGATTTTATTACTTATTAGTAGCATTTATTTAATAAAGAGCAGCTACTAGAACACTGCTACTACCAGTCAGTAACTAATTTGAATAGGAAGGGAAAAAGAACTGTAAAAGGATCAAATGAACAAAATGTTTTATACTTTAACAAGTAAAAAAAATATGTATTTTTTGTTCTATAAAAGCACTGGCAGCTTTTAAGAACTACATCTTCTATGTACCCTCTGTGGGTTTCAACGCAATTTTGATTTTGTATACTCTTAAGAGCTTTCATTTTGTGAAATAAATGCAATTTAACATCTGTTCTCTGCAAAATGTTATGGGCCAGCTGGTGTAGATGATTTTGGTTCACTGAAATATAGCTAAAACGCTTTGTAAAACTTATTTAACTGGGTCACTGGGTCACAGCATTTAGTACTGCTGACTGGTAAAACAACTGAATTTTGCTAAAAAGCATCTATTAAAGGCATTTTTTTTTCTTTGTTAAACATGAGATGAGAAAAATTTGTAATAGGTCACACTGAAAAATGAACACTTAGTCTCCGTGGATAGTGCCATTTGTAAAAGACAGTTTTGCTTGTGGTTTTCTCTCTCCAGGTGTTCTTGAATTGCAGTTTTACTTCCAAGCTCCTCATAATTGACAACATTTATTAAATGAAAACTTAGTTTGATAAAACTGGTTAAGATGTGTTGTAAGGAAAATGTCATTTAATCAGCAGAACTCTACAAGTCAAGCTTATTTTGGAGCCTTAAAAGGCAATATAGTCAGTGCCTGTGGAAAAATAAAGCTTTCCATTGAAACTTGTTTCCTGACTGCCGAAAGTCTGGAATACACAATGATTTTTATCAGAGGTTTATTTTACTATAGATTTTTTCCTGTATGACTTGTAAAATAGCCAAAAACACCTATCAAGTCAGGGGCCAGCACAGAGCAGCGCAGTGCATGTTGCACATTACTTCC
This sequence comes from Chauna torquata, assembly GCA_013399475.1. Classification (NCBI taxonomy): domain Eukaryota; kingdom Metazoa; phylum Chordata; class Aves; order Anseriformes; family Anhimidae; genus Chauna; species Chauna torquata. The sequence continues at coordinate 30,338 of VXAL01011432.1, read as the reverse complement.
AAAGAAGTTCATGAAAGTTAACTGAGAAAAGCAGGTTCTGATATGCTATCCAGAAATAAGTAAGTGCTTGCAGTGGGTATTGTCTGCCTGGACTTCAGTAGGGCCTTTGACACTGTCCTAATAAGATCCTCATTGAGAAGCTGTTGAAGCATGGGCTGGATGAGCAGATGGTGAGATGGATCAAAAACTGGCTGAACGGCCAGGCCCAGAGGGTAGTGCTCAGTCTTGTGAAGTCTTGTTGGAGGCCAGTAACAAGCAGAGCACCCCATGGGTCAATATTGGGTCCAGTCCTGTTTAACATCTTCGTTAACGATCTGGATGATGGGGTAGAGTGCACCCGCAGTTCATATGTGGATGACACAAAACTGGGGGGAGCAGCTGACTCACCAGAGGGCCATGCAGCCATCCAGAGGGACCTCGACAGGCTGGAGAGTTGGGCTGACAAGAACCTCATGAAGTTCATCAAGGAGAAGTGCAAAGTCCTGCCCCAGGGGAGGAACAACCTCAGGTACCAGGATGTGCTGTGGGCCTCCCAGCTGGAAAGCAGCTCTGCAGAAAAGGACCTGGGGCTCCTGGGGGACGCCAAGCTGAACACGAGCCAGCAGTGTGCCCTTGCTGCTAAGAAGGCTAGCAGTGTTCTTGGCTGCATTAGGCAAAGTATGGCCAACAGGTCAACAGAGGTGATCCTTCCCTTCTGCTCAGCATTGGTGAGGCTGAACCTGGAGTGCTGTGTCCAGTTCTGGGCCCCCCAGTACAAGAGAGACCTGGATGTACCGGAGAGAGTACAACAGAGGGCTACCAAGATGATGAAGGGACTGGAACATCTATGTTGAGGATTAGGAGAGGCTATGAGAGGAGAGGCTGAGAGAGCTGGGACTGTTCAGCCTGGAGAAGAGGAGGCTCAGGGGATCCCATCAATGTCGATAAATCCCTGAAGGGAAGACACAAAGAGGCTGGAGCCAGGCTCTTCTCAGTGGTGCCCAGTGCCAGGACAGGAGGCCATGGGCACAAACTGGCACACAGGAGGCTCCCTCTGAACACCAGGCAGCACTTCTGTGCTGTGCGGGTGAGGGAGCACTGGCCCAGGTTGCCCAGAGAGGCTGTGGGGTCTCCTCCTTGGAGATCTTCAAAAGCCGCCTGGACGTGGTCCTGGGCAAGCTGCTCTGGGTGTCCCTGCTTGAACAGAGGTTGGGCCAGGTGACCTCCAGAGGTCCCTTCCAACCTCAACCATTCTGTGATTCCGTGAAGCGATGTTTCTTGAAAGGTCCATACCACCCATAGGAAAATTTCCAGTAGGAAAATTCAAACAGATTTAAAAAGTTGAAAACATCTAATGGTCCAACAACTCTCATTTGTGCTTATCCTTGCTGTAAGGTATATGCCGCAGGGAAGAGGCAGGAAGATGTGCTCACCGTGGAAGCTCTTGCTGTTCTTGACCTGAGGAGATATATGTTTTGCATATCAGGCCCTGATTCTCGTTTTCTGAAAGACTTGAGAGTGGCTCTGTGCACCTCCACTCCATGTGCCACTGCAGTCTGTGGTCTTCAAAAGCAGGGGAGAGCTGTGAGGCCTGAATTCCCCCTCAGTCTAGGCTGATATTGTGGCCCATCTCACCTCTCTGCCCCCAAAGGAAAAACAAAGAGACAGTTCATAAGTCAGTGGGTCTCTCAGCTTCCCACACTGCAGTTGGGGTTTCATAGGCTTTGCCTCGTGTGAGCACTCAGTCCTGCTCCTTGCATTTCCATGGAGAATTAGGCAGCTTCTTGGACATGAGTGATGAGGGTACCTCTGCCTTGTTTCCTTGTCCACTAGAGCAGAGTGGCTCATCTCCAGCAGGATGGATGATTGCACCCACTGAGCCCTGCAGGGGTGTGGGAGAGGGGGGATTGAATGGTGTAAGTCAGCCAGGCTAGCTCAAGCTATTCTGCAAAAGATGGGCAAAGATTTTTCTTGAACAGCATGTTGTTCACGAGGATGTGTATGGTCTGAGAACACCAAATGGCTGCTCTGAGAAGCTTAGGTTCTTCCCTGCCTGTCTCCAAAGCACAGTGCAGCTTTGGTGTCTGGCCCCACCATTCTTCTCCAACCAAAGCACTGCTCAGCATTCATGGGAGGTTCTGTTCATCCGCTTGTGAGCCTTCATAATCTGAAATGGAGACATCTGTTGGTTTGAATCTCCTTCAGGGCTGAGAGGTGATTAAGAATACGTAGTGTGTGTTGAATTTGAATGTGAATTGAAATAGGAGTTAAGTTCCTAAGCAGCTTTGAGGATCTGTGCCTAGGCTCATAAAATGCAATTAATTAATGACTAACTGGAGACCCTCTAGGGAGGTTTCAGTATGGCATCTCCCCTCCTTAGCCCATATTGCATGCTCTGAAGGCATTGTTATGCCAAGGAAGGAGGCAGACACATTTACTAACTCTTTGATCTATTGCAATTCCATGTAAGCTGTAGCACACACCTGATTGTGGCTTGGGAGGGAGGAGCAAGACTGGATGCTACCAGACCTTACACACTGACAATTGTTAGGGCATTGCTTAACCTCTCCTAGTCTGGTGTGGCATCCAGCATGGATTGCTAAAGCTGATGGACATTCATTAACACCACTGGAATGTCATTAACACTTTTACCAAGGATTATACCACTTTAAATGTCCAAATACGTCACTCCACACCAGTGCTCAAGAAAACTAGAAGCAGCAATTCCTGGAAAGAAACATTTATTGATGATATAATGCCCACAAGCGTCAGCAGATGTTATTCCTTATAAAAAGGCATGTGGCTCTAATTTGGCACTTCTTGCCATCAGGAGGAACTTCTTGCAGAGCAGATGTCATTCCCAATCCTATCTTCCATGGGTTCCTGTGCCCTGTTAAAAATGGCATACCAATTTAGAAGTAGGCATGATGCCATTGGAGCAGATGGTTATGAGCACAAGTTGTGTTATAGAACTGGTGTTTGCAGAAATGTGGATGCTGGGACTGAAGTTCTACCCAGGAAAAATTCCTTCTAAGTAGGTTGATACATGCCGTTAATGCTTTAGTGCTGGTAGAAAATGGATGTTATTGGTATTGTCTTTATGTCTGTTCAAGCTTTTGGGCAACCACTGGTGATCCCAGGGGCCATTTTGGCAGCTGAGGATATTGGAGCATGGATGTGTCCTTGGCAAAAATGCCATCAATGCTTGGTGTTACTCCAGCAGCTCCACAGCGCCTGGGAACCGTTGCAGTGTGGAGGACTATTCTGTTGCACAATGAAAAGGAGAGGTGGCTCTGGACCTGGATTCACCCATCCCCTCTGTAAGACAGTGTACGACTCTCTACCAGACAAATATCTGAAGTAAAACTGTGCTTCTCTCCTGAAAAGCATGTGCTTTTTTGCTTAGTATAGAGAGTAGCATCTTTCCTGAGGTGTTCATAGTCTAACTTGGCTTGCATTGAAGTCAACACTCCAGTTGCCATTACTGGTATAAAATACAATATTTCTTAGAAATTCAGCCTTCATTAACAGTTCATTTCAGTAAATTTACTAAATGTGATTTTAAATTTTTTGTAGTTTAGATATAACTGCTTATTTTCTCTCCCAAAATGAACCTGATGAGAGGAATTTAAATGTTAAATTGATATGTAATATGTTCTTCTTAACTTGTATCAGCAAGTAGAGCTCCCAAAAGCATGAGTACTTTCTTGCCTTCAAGTGTACCTCGGGTGTTAAGAACCAGCCCCTCCTATAACAAATTGATAGTCTTCAGCGATTAAACAATAAATCAGGTTACTCTGATCTGATCTGATCGAAGTCCTCATCCATATGTCTAGGAGAAGCTTACAGCAGATGTTTTGCTCTTCTCAGTTAGACAAGCAGACATTTCCCCAGTATGCAGTCCTACTGTACCACACGAGATAGTTCACCAGGGTGTTTATGACATGGGATGTTTATTGTCACTGTGATCACAGCTGTGTACTGAACAAGGAAAGCTTGCAGGAATGATATGGTCATGAACGACCTTCTTATTCTGGACTCTTCACAGAGCTTGACAGTTCAGCTCCAAGGTGTGCCAAGAGATGGCCCTTTCAGAAGGTGGATACATAGTGATTTTTCAGGCCCATTTTAAAATATCTGCATACTCCAAGTATCCTTGGAAAGATTCCAGTTACCATTTCTGACAAATACTGACCAGCAAAACACTATGCTGTCTTCACTTTATGCTCTACGAGGCTTTGGTTAACCAGCTACACAAATGAGTGCAGCTAGCCAAGCGGTTGTACAATCATCCAGTGGTAGGCAAAGCTACCACCAACATGCGGTGAAACTTTACTCCATAATGGAATACTCATCTTGCCTGGTAGAGTTGTAACATTTTGCAAGAACCCAAAAAAGATGTGTTATGTAATCCAAAGTGTGTCATAGTCAGCAAATTGTCTGCAGTTTCCACTAACATATATAGAAATTTTATCTTGTGGTGAAATTTTCACCTTGCCCAATGAAGCTTGTAATGCTTCAGCAGGGAGCAGCACATAACTCTACTCAAGTAAGAAATCCACTTAACTGGCTCCTAAAATATGTATTTTAATTGATGAGATGAGATGAATAAGTTAGTATTGATTCAAGGAGGCGCATCAGCAGAAGGCTGTATTTTTACTATCTATTATGTATGAAGGACACTGAAGATAGGTCCGTGCCTCAAAAAATAATCTAAATTTCAAAAACTCAGAGTCAACAAAAACAGTAAAACTTGTAAAGGAGGGAGTTTCAGTTCCATGCTTATATACAGGATTAGATTATCCATGTTGTTTGTTTCTAGTGAGTCAGTTATAGAAGTGCCACAAAGTTTGATTGTTTCTACCACAGTGCTGCAGACCGGCAGCTACAGGAGTTGATTCACACACGGTGGATCAAACCAGTGCAGACATGAAAAAATGTTCTCTTGCCTTCTGTGCCATGAAGAATTGCTCATATTTATGGTGAAAGAAGAAAAAGAAGGATAAATATTTACTCATGTAAACATAACTTTTATCTGTCTAGCTTAAGTCAAAATATTACTCTTCCCAACTTGCCTTTCATCAGCTTTACAGACAGCGGACTCTTCAAGTACATTCTGATTAATGGAAGTGGGGCTAAATTTTGGGAAATATTTAGGTGCAAGTTGCAACCTAAAACTATGGTGCTTGGCTCTGAGTCCAGCTATGCTGGCAAGCAGGGCGGGCCTGGATGTCTCCCGGTCCCTCAGCCTGTTCTTCACACTGTGGCTGTAGTTGGCACTGCTCTTACTCTCTCCAGCAAAAGCTGCTACAGAGGGAGTTAGCCTAAGCAGCGTCAGGAGGAGTCAGCCAACACCACTTGGCCCCCTATTATTTAGTAGCGTAGACACAGCCCCACAGACCAAACCTCAGCTGAAGGCCATGTCTGCAAGGGCATGCTGCTGTGAGTAGGGCTGCCGGTGCTGCCTTGGTAGTGCAACTGCCAGTTGAGTTAGGAAGGCGCAGCCCAAAGGGGTGCTGCTTCCCTCTGCCCTGCCAGAAATGTTGCCTCTGCATTTTGCATGCCTGGATCAACTGAAGTGCAGGATCCGGCTTCTGGTTGCAGGAACTGTGACAGGCAGCTGGAGACGAAGCCAGGGCAGGAGCATGCCAGCATGTCTGCACAGACAGAGGTGCTTTTGCTGCTCCTCTGGGAATGGTTAGATTTGCAGGGTTCCCACCCCCAAACGCCCCACCACCCATCTGCACAGCCAGATCTGAGGTGTCACAGCCTCTGACAGGGGGTGTCAGAGGAGAAAGGTGCTTGGATTTAGGGCTGGAGAGCGTGGGGAGCCGGACAGATAAGCAGCAATCTCTCAGAGATGTACATGGTAGTGTACAAAACCATGACGGATCACATGGCTGTCGTTAATCATCAGTGCTGGTGGGATTCATCAGAACAGTCCAAGGGACCGTGAGATCTGCAGAGGCACCATGCTCCCTCCCCTGATGACAAAGGGGCTGTCTCAGAGGTACCTGTCTGCACTGCACAGACCCAAAGCCATCCGAAGCTTGGGGAGCTGGCTCCTGTGCTGACAGGCACTGCAGATTTTGCTCCTTATTTCAGTGGCAGTTATCAAGGTCGAAATTCACAATGCAGGTTTCTGTGTTGAATGCTAAGACTTTGGAAAAAATCAGCTTTTATAAAGGCACGTGGGCATGAACAAGCCTTCTCTAAAACAAATGTGGTAAGGAAGGTTATTGCTAAGACACCTTTGTCTGAGCTAAAAATATGCAATCGGAAAAAATACTGTGAGGTAAGTAAGTTAGGTTTAAGCATTGTTGAACATCAGTCCTCATGCAGCTCGTTGTTCCAGACAGAAAAGGAAGCTGTCACCAGCTTGCTCCTGATCTATTGCCCATTTGGCCTTGTGTATTGGGAAATACCAGGCACTGGCTCTCAGCAAAGACAAAATAACCAATTAACTGGCTAGTAATCTTGTCCGCTATCATAACATCGTAACAGCTTGGTAACCCCTAAGGACTAATGATCACACTGTACCACTTGGTCAATAGTGTTGTTTCAGAGCTGTACATTCACTTGTGTCTGTTGATGATTACACTGTGAAGCGTTATATTGAAATTTACAGTGTTGAGCTTTAAAACAGTAACCCTCAAAGAAGAGAAATAAAAAAGTCAGCTGGCAAGCTGCAAATCGTGTAATCAATCCATAAAAATTACCACTTTACAGCTAAAAATCAGAAATAAACAGTGATCCTTAATTAAAGGGTAGATATATGTTCCAATTTAATGAAAAGTGTGTCTTGCATTTTTAGTTTTAAACATCACATGGTTATTCACAGTAGTTTAGGCATTTTCCTTATCAGAGCATTACCCATGGCAGTGATTTAAAATTTCATTTTGTGCTTGTATTTGTGCTTGAAAACTTGGGCACAGAAGTGCAGCCTAGAAAAACCCAGAGGAACAATGCATCCCAACATTTTGCAGGCAAAAAAAATCATTCTAGCCTCATTCATCATCAGGTTTTCCGTCTTGCTTTCTCTCTCTCTGCTGTTCCCTTGCTCTGTGAATTTCGAGAGCAGCTCAACTCCTTTGTCCTTCCATTATTTGTAAAGCTCATTGAGTTCTGTGATTGGAAAGTGCTTTAGAAATGCTAAGTGGGATCACTTCTGCAATAACTAGACATACCTTTGTTGTTATTAAACCTGGTGTCAAGTAGTGTCTAAGGGTCTCTAAGACGGAAAGGGCTTGCTCTTACTCTGAGTAAATGTTTGTGCTTCGGTGAACATTCATGATGCTAGCACGTTGCCTGTGTCTCGGGTGTGATTACAGCTGCGGTGGGGAGCTAACAGCTCCAAGCCTGCTGCCAGTGCAGCGAACACTTGACCTGCTGTGAAGAGCTGGAAACTTGTTCTGTTTCGAACGGCTTCATATAGCAGCCCACGAGACAGGGAGCCAAGCAGCTGCGCTCATGCTTTGTCTGTTTCTCAGCAAAAAAGAGACCCGTAGGCATTGTCAGACAAGCTGTTTTTCTAGAAAGGACCCACGTTCTCCAAGAGAAGGAGACATTATTGCCAGTGAGTGCAGGCAGGAAAGCTGTGGCTGTGCAGCTCCAGAACACAGCCCGTCCTGTTGCTCTCTCCTCTCAGAGCAAGACCTGCCCATGCCACATGGCTTAATTCACTTCTTGTCAAACACAGAATTCCCCCAACCCATGCTCCCGCTGGTTTTGCAATTGTATTTAATATCATACCATATTTCCATGGTTTTTTAGTCAATTTTGTAAGTAATCCCAGAAAAGGAACAGTTCCTTCTAGTGACACATACAAGAGAGCTTTCATCTTCCAAGGGCGAGGAGCCCCTGAAGCGAGCTGCCGCAGGGCAGGGTCAGATGGTGAAGAGGATGGTGGTGCATACGGACAGAGGGTGGCTCAAGCCATCTGGGAACCCGTGGGATTTTGGTCATGGTTTTCTCTGACCACGCAGCCTGCAACATGTAGCTAGCCCTGACTTCTGCATGTCTTCACTGGCATAACAGTGTAGGGGATGAGTAGGTGCAGCTGGGACTCTCCAAAGTACTCATAAGTCTTCAAAAACCTTTTCTTCTTCCCTGTGTTTTTTTTCACAAGCTGAAGAGTTGGATTCCTGGATGCTTATAGTAAGGAGGTGTTAAAAGCGAGACTGAAGGCCTTTAGCTCCAGCAATTGTTAATACTCTCCTAAATACTATTCTGCAAAGTCAGCTGTGCTGCTCTGCATAGAACACAGAGTCTGCAAAAATACTGGGCGATTTCTGTAGAAGAACCCAAATGACTTGCCAGATGCTTCAAAGGCAAGCAAGGAGTCTCCCCTGGTTCAAATAAAATGCCAAAGTAGAGGAGTAGGAAGGAAGAGGTACAGTACAAGGGGGGATGTGGTCACCTGAGAACTGTTCATGCACAGCATATCTGGTGTTTCTGTTCAGGCTCTTACTTAAAAATAAGAACTATAAAGATTCTGGGAGAGCTGATGCCACTGACTCACCCACTGCAGATAATAGTGGAAAGCATTATCTCATGATGGACTGACAAGTACTACTTGATGAATAATCTTTCTGATTTTTCCTTCAAGAGGTGAATTCCTCTGTGTAAATGAAAACCTTTATTTTCCTCTCAGATCATGAGGAATATGCATTTTCCTGGATCTTTAGTTTCATTTGTTCTTTGAATGCTATTTGAAAAGAAAAGTGGAATCCAGCAACATGTGTAGCGAGCTAGATCTCTCCTTGCCCTCCTCCTGGGGGACTAGATGCTGCCCTGTTGCCATCCGTGCGAGCAGCAAGCATTTTATACATGCTGTGGTGTTGTATCCCACTTTCTTTTTCCAGACCAGCAAAGTGGAACTACTGCCACCTATGTTAAACATTGACCTTATGTCAGCAGCTCTTGGGTATGTTGATAATGCTATTCTGGTGGGTTCACCTTGGCTGGCTGCCAGATGCCCACTCTCTCACTCTCCCTTCCTCAACGTGACACGGAGAGAAAACATGATGAAGAAACTCACGGGTCAAGATAGAGAGAGGGAGATTGCTTACCAGTTACCATCACAGACAAAAGAGACTTGACTTGGGGAAAAATAATTTATTTCCAATTAAAATAGAGTTGGATGATAATAAACAAAGACAAAAAAAATAAACCAACTTCCCCCCCTCCAAGTTTTCCTAGGCTCAACTTCACTCCTTCCTCCCTGACTCCTCTACCTCCACCCAAGCAGTGCAGGGGGCATGAGGAATGGGAGCTTACGGTCATTTTGTAACAGCTCCTCTCTGCCACTTCTTCCTCTTCACAGTTTTCCCCTGCTCCAGCATGGGTTTCTCTCCGTGGGCTGCAGTCCTTTAGGATAAACCTACTCCTGGGGGCTCTCCATGGGCTGCAGCCTCCTTCAGGCCACATCCACCTGCTCCTCCGTGGGCTCCTCCACGGGCTGCACGTGGAGATCTGCTCCATGTGGTACCCCATGGGCTGCAGGGGACAGCCTGCTCCACCATGGGCCTCACCACGGGCTGCAGGGGGACTTCTGCTGCGGTGCCTGGAGCACCTCCTGCACTCCTCCTTCACTGACCTTGGTGTCTGCAGGGCTGTCCCTCACTCCTCTCTCCCAGCTGCTGTTGCCCAGCAGTATTTTTCCCTGTCTTCACTCTGCTCTCCCAGAGGCACAACCAGAGTTGCTCACTGGCCCAGCTCTGGCCAGCAGCGGGTCCCTTTTGGAGCCGTCTGGAGCTGGCTCTTCTCTGACATGGGGCAGCTGCTGGGATCTTCTCACAGAGGCCACCCCTGTGGCCCCCCTGCCACCAAACCTTTACCACATAAACCCAATACACTCGCTACACTTCAACTTCAGAATCTAGAAAAGCTTTTTAAATTTTTTTTTGGTAGGAGTTTATGTAACTCCCCTTGGCACCTCATTCTTTGGCAAGAGAATTGCAGATTTTTGAACTGAAACGTTCTCTGTATAATACATTTCACAACAGAGAATAAAGGATAGGCATATGAGGTTTCAATTAAAAAGCATTTGAACTTCATTTCTCTGCAAACAATAGGAATAATTTCCTCCTCAAGGTTAGTGTTTCTGCAATTTAAACTTTAGAACAAAGTGCCAAGGAAATAAAAAATTTTCTACACATGGTGCAACCCAAGCCGACAGGGTGAGTGTATATCCAAGGAGTAACTTTGGGAGGAGGATGCAGACAGACTGAAGCAGACACCTTTGCTTTGAGAGACCCTGTCCATGTGCGCAGCTGTGGAGCAGGCTGGGCCAGGCTGGACCAGCCTTTCTGCTGACATGACTTTACTGAAGTCAACAGTGTTTCCATCAGCAGACTGTTAAGCACGTCGTCTTTAATGGTTGTTACACAGGTGAAGTCTTTGTAATTGGGGTATAAAACAGCTGTCTGCTATGCCAAGGGGTTGTTATGTGTACAGCAGCGTAAAGATGACAAATGCTTCAGGTTTTCCTGTTCCTGCACAGAGTATAGCGGACCGTTTTGTTTGAATTTTTAATGTGGCTTATTATTTGAGCAAAGGTCAAATGTTTTTGTAGAAATCCATGTATACTGCAGATACAGTACTTTAAATTAACACCTATATGCAAGCAGCCCTTAAGACACAGCAAAATTTAGCACTGTTTTCTCAGAGCCAAAAGGTATATTCTTTCTTTATCAGAATAGAGGATTTCCTTTTCCAACCTGCACTTTTCTTCTAGTGGATTTTCAGTAAGAATGGTCAAAAAAAAGGCTCTTCTTCCTTGCACACAGTTAAGAAGCCTAAGTCTTAGAAGTACTGAAAACTTGGACTTGCCAATTATTGTAATAATGTTATCATTTCCCTGCAGGCAGCACCTAAACAGTGTTGTATGGTATTGTATCTTTTTAAAATAATGGAAATAAAAATTATAGCCCTTCTTTAAAATCCTATGTATTTCTTGCTACTGTCTGCTCATTTTTTCAAGCAAACTGTTCATCCTGCAAACGTTCAAGTCCAGACACGCTGTAATCTCTTGCTCTTCTTAGGCTTTCTGCTCAATAGATAAAGAAAACACTCCAACTTTGCCTCTTTCAAATGTTAAGAAAAGATTGATTTCCTTATATCTACAAGGAACCTAGGGTGTGATTATTCCCTAGGTGGCAAACACAGGAGGAAACCAAACCCATTAGAGGTGTTGAAAGAGGTCAATGTAAACTGGAAACCTTGGCAACCGAAGATTCAGTATAAGAATATGATTGAAGTGGTTGTGAGAGTTAAGGCAGAATTATTTTTTCAGCTTATTATTCAAATGTTAGAGCGTAATCTGAGGAAATGTTTGTGGGAAATCTCTCCTGGGTGGGAGAATTCAGTGCCTTGCAGCACAGAAACCTGCTATTGCTCTTTACTCTGGGAATCAGTAACACCCAAGTCTTAGGGTGAGGGTGTAGGGTGGCTCCTGTAGCAACTACAGAGCCCCAGAAAACTGCTACATGCACAGGTTTAGAAAGTCCTTGATTTTCAGAGGAGCCTTGCAGCCGGATACTTTTATGGATCTAGCCCCCAAACAAGTTTTAAGTTCCTATTGGAGTCAGACTCCAACAGCTGCCGCCACTTAGCATTTAAGTAAGTTGCTGGGAACTCTTTATTTCTACATAACCATTTGTACTGGAGAAAATCCCTGTAACTTAGCCCAAGTTGCAATAAGAATATGTTTTTGTAGATTATAATTGCTAATACAAGCTCAGTCTGTATGCAACAGTTCACATACATTTTTTATGAACTTATAATTAGGGCAGTTTTGGTCTCCTGCAGGTTCCAGCTTTGGAAATGAAGAGCAAACCACTCCTAAGGCATCTGCACCTTCTAAAGACATACCCAAGGGTAGCAGCAAGAGCGCAATGCAGGTATCGAGCAGCACAGCGACTCCACGCAGGAGCTTACTTCCAGCACCAAAAACTGCCACCACACCTGCTGGTAAGTGTTCCAAACCTGTGTACTTCAAACACCATCTGCATTAGGCCAAGAAATACAGAAACGTTATTATGATGCTATTTTACTGCTAACTTGATTAATTTTCATGCCATTCTAGGGCACATTGCCAAAGCGCTGATTCGGTCTCTATTTGCTGTAGGTTTTTTTTGAAATACAATCAACAACACAACTATAGTCCCTTTGGTCCATTTGGGTCGGCTGTCCTGGCTGTGTCCCCTCCCAGCTCCTTGTGTACCCCCAGTCTCCTCACTGACAGGGCAGCACAAGAAGCTGAAAAGTCCTTGGCTCTGTGCAAGTACTGTTCAGCAACAACTAAAACATCGGTGTGTCATCAATACTATTTTCATCAAAAATCCAAAATGCAGCACCATACCAGCTACTATGAAGATAATTAACTCTATCCCAGTGTAAACCATGACAATAGTCCTGGAAAACACTGCATGTATCACCAAGAGAATGGGGTGCATGAGGTGTAATGTAGTATTTTAGTGACTGAAACATACTCCACTGTGCTTGTATGATATTAGTGAAATATGAATTCGTTTCACCTAGAATGTGCCTGAATTTGTTCCACAGACAATCTGACACGAAGTTATTCTCCAAAGCCAGGATGTTTTTCAGAGACCTTTGCTATTGCTAGTAGTAAGTTGGAACCTTGGAGCTGGGAAAACCTAAATATGCCTGAATCTTTCTTTACTCCCTCAGTTTTCATGGCTCTACATATTTTCTCATAGAAACTATCCCTAGTTCCAGTTTCATGAATCTTTCCTTGCTTTTCCACTGCCTGCCCAGGGAAAAGGACTTTACTATTTTCCCATTTCTGTTACCGTGCTCTCCTAAGATTGTCCTTTAGGTTTGATTTTTAATTTATAAACATTTTTCTCCTTATGTCCCTAAGATGTTGTTGCTTTTTATATGCCTGTTTAGAGGGAATATTATGCAGAAAGACACATCAAACTTTTCCCACTCAGCATTTTCCTTTAGACAGTTTGGATAGACCACTGTATGGTCTAGAGTACAGGGTTGTGTATATACAGAACAGTAAGGATTAAAAAAAAAAGAGAGAGATTCAGTATGAGTGTGGAAATTCCATCAAGTTCAGATTAGATTTGACAATTTAGATTCCAAAGTAAAGGAGTTTGCATAAGTTGCCAGCCTTATCCAGTCTAGCCCTGATTCGACAATGTTTCATCTCTGTATAAATCCCCCTGGCTTCAATAACACACACTGCAAGTGAAGCTGGGAAGGAAAAATCAGTACAAAATATGAGGCAAAGACCTTTTGCACTACAAGTACTGTATGCAAAAAAGAAGTTTCAATGAAGATTAACTTGGTTAAAACACCTGCAGAGAAGGACTTAATGCTGTAATCAGTGGCTTGGAGGGTCTCGCGGGGAAGATGAAGCTGAAACCCATCATCTTTAAGGAGTCCATCGAAGTGAAAGTTCAGGGAGGGGGATGTGGTCTTTTGCCCATCACAGTCATGAGTGACTGTCTCTTACTGTCAGAAAACTGTTTACTTCCATCATCTACACTCACTAACTGGGAAACAGACCAATCTGTCGACACAATATATGGGTTTCTGATGACCAGATAAAAGGGGACACCATTTTTTGTTTCCTTTTTGAGTTTCCTTCCTTTTTTTTCTTTTTTCTCTTTTTTTTTTTTTCTTTTCCTTTGATTTTCCTTTCCTCTCTGCTGGTCCCTAGCTAAGTTATGTCGTTTCAGGCTACAGCAGTAGCTGATTAGTATCAGATTTGCCCCTACATATCTCCAGCAAAAGCCTTTCTTTTCCAGCTAGTGATATTGGCATGATACGCTTCAAAGGGCTATTTCAAGGTTTCTGTAGAGGAGCTCTTCTGGCCTCCAGGTTTCTTTTGCCACAAGCAAGAAGACTGCTAGAAATCCTGGGCCTTTTACTCTTTGTGCAGCCTCGCACAAGTGAGTCATTACCAGGGAGGTTTCATTATTGGGACACTGCCATGAGCTGGACCCACAGTGTTTGGTATGCAATCATGCTAGTGTGGATATGCAAAATCTAGTCTAGGCAGGACTAACTAAATAGTTCACGCTGTCACCTCTAGGTTTGCACCGCTTCCAAGTCTCAGACCCACACAGGAGAGCAGAAATTACAAAATAATGCAAACCAATATTGATCAAGTGGGAGGTTTCCAGAAAAAGAGAAGGTTTGCCATCGCATCAGGAAAAACAATTACTGAGGGTGTCTGAAAGCTAGACTTGACTTTTAATTTAGGTTTTTAATCTGTGAAATTATTTAATCTATGAAACAAAAGACCAGTCTTTTGCTAGATTTTAGTTCCTCTGGAGACAAAGCTGAAAAATAAAAGGCAATACAGAATTTGGGCCATTATGAGAAATTCTCCCATTTTCTGCCTTCCAAAGAACTTTCATTTGCTCATTGTGCTTAGGTTGTCAATAGGTGTTTTCTATGTCATCACTCAGTCTAAGTGTACTTTCCTTCAGACCGTTTGTTATCGTCTCTGCATGACCCTCCATTAACCATGGGTACGCTTGCTTCCATGGGGGCACACAAATGAAAACTCTTTGCCCATTCTTCAAGCTGGCCACACATGAAGTTGTGGGTTGAGACCCATGAAGAGCTGTTAATGCCATACAGTGCCTGAGTTAATAGGGCCAGTGGAGACAAAGCAGTATAGCTTCTGAATTGGATTTACGTCCCTCCAGCCTGCCTAGTGTGGTGAGGAGTCCTTGTGTCTGCGGGTGCATGCGCACCATACAGGTGTGCCCCATGCAGAAAGTGCGGTGTTCAGGCTTGCATGGGACAGCAGTCAATTTTGTTCTTTCCGTTTCAAGGCTGTTAGTCTGACTCTGCTGTTGTTTTCTAAGCTTTTTTGCAGCCAGGAAGCTGTCAGTGTGTGGCACAGGAGGCAGGTTTCAATCCAGCAGCCCACCAAGGCCTTTCCATGCCACGGAGACACCGGGTGTGGTAGGGATTGCCCATATACATGCTTATCCAAGTCACAAGAGCAGAGAGCCAGGAGGGATGCACCCAGAACCTGTTAGATCCATCGCAACTGGAAAATAGTTGAGAGAGCAGCCCTGAAATGACTCTTCACCGCTCTGGTGGGCAGGGGCTCCAGTGGCATACCCAGCTTCCTCCCAGCAAGGCACTTTGTACCAGCAAAGACTGGATGCAGCAGTGGATGGAGCCCATTGCCACCACCTCACTGAATTTATAGTCTGGTTTTGATAGGGACACGCGATCAGGTGAATAAAACTGACTGCTGCTTTATTCTGGAAGGAAACTAAGTATGTAAAATAAGAGTACCTGGCTGTGTTACTCAAACAGTCAGAGGCAGATGCTGAACAGGGACAGCTGGCAAGTTTGGAAAGTCGTTGTTATTATAGACAGCAGACAGAAGCAAAAGAAAGTACTTTAGTCCAATGCTGTGGTGTAATTTTAGTATAATTCAGGTACCAGCAGATGTATCAGTGGTTAAGTCAAGGATTTTTTTTGTTAGAATAATGTTATGGTTCTTCACAATGCTAAGCATCTGATGGAAGCAAAGGCCAAAATAAATCAAAGCAGTAATAAAGACAAGGTTTTTTAGAAAGTCTAATCCTGCTTCTCTTGCAATAATGTATGAATGCGGTCTGCAGATCCCACTGCGATAGGGAGCCCTATAGAATGTGATGTCTTCTCTTTAAATATTCTTTGGACCATCTTGCACATCTTTTAAATGATGAAGCACAAGACCATTTTTTCAAAATTGAACTCTTCATTAAATTGGAAGGAAGATGCTACAAATCAAATGAAGCAAGTGGAGAAAGGGCAGTGAAGTTTTCATATTGCTTTGGACTTTATGATCCCAGGCAAACAAAGGCATCTAACAAAAACCCTTTACAATTGTGTCAGGTACCAGATTTGAAATATGCCAGAGAAAGTGCATGGGTGTGCTGAAAAGGCCAGTCTCCAAAATGATGTCCTGGAGCAGAGAGAGGGTTTAAACATTGAAAGTCGTCTTATACAGATGCTGTAAAATGTCCACTTGTACCGTCACTGCAAAGTGGAAAGAGCAACAGCTGGCACGGGCTACCAGTCTGTGCTGGGCAAGTCTGGCATTGGAACGGGACATCACAGAGAAGACTGATGACAATAAGAGAGCAGAGAGGTAAAATCAGTGTTTCAAAGATGTTTGAAGAGATTTTAAAACTTAATCCATCCCCCCCTACTCCCCACCATGGGTCTCTGACAGTGGCATGTCATAAAGATGATGAATGCTGTGCGTGGGAGGGCAGTCAGCAACAATGAAGAAACTTTCACCAGTGCTCCAAACTGAAGGGAAAGTAAGGGCAGCGTGCAGCAGGCAACTCTAACAGACCAGGGACGAAACGTCTTGAAAACAGCAGAATTAATAAATTTCTAATATTCTACCAAACTGTCACATAATGGCAATTGCTTGCACAGAGAATCCAAAGAATAGGAGAGCAACCTTGGTGTAGGAGGACAGAACAATAGAAAAGAGAAATTACTCAAGGTGCTCTCAAATTAATGAAACTACAGATTATCTTATTCCAGTGGCCATTTTGGATGCCCCTGTATTGAAAGTAGTCTTTGTTCTCAAAGGGAATGCAATTAGAAGAGATCCTGATTCCAGTTTTGAGGAGAGGTGTAGAGTGTGGCTTTTCCAGTACTTTCATTTAAATGCTGGAATAAGGGGCATTCAAGGGAAGACTCAGAGTGTCAGCAATACATCTCAAAAAAGTCTTAGCTGGACATGAGTTTATCCTTATCATGTTTCATCATGTTGCTGGTTAGCAGCATCACCCATTCTTTAGTAAATGTATAAGGTATCCAGCCCTACGATGGCAGAGTAGCTTTGGAGGATAAAAGGGGAGGTGGTTCATCTGACAGCCCCTTCCTGGGAAGGACGGCCTTAGCCTTGTGAGCCTGCTTGTTGCTTACCTTTTATTTGCAGCTGGATCATGAGGACAGCATCTACAGAAGGATAATCGGTGGGGCACATGTCTACCTTCCACCTCAGCACAGTTTCTCCACAGCCTAACTGGCAGCAGCCCGGACCCTCATGGAGTCATGGTTAGAAGGAACAAAACCACCACAATTTCCTTTTCCTTTTTCACCTTGTGGCAAGAGACAGGACACTGGACAGAGGTTGTGATGGAGGAGAGAGGGATGATCTCTGCCATGGGTGGTCCAGGGATGAGTGCCAAGTAGAAGTTGTTAGCTGAGGGTGAAAGACATGTACCCTGTTTGTACCACATACCCCTCCTTGTGCAGTGGGGCGAATCCCTGCCTCCAGCAGGAAGGACTTTTGGCGCAAACCAACACCATCTTGAAAGTAAGGCAGATTTTCCCATAAGAAAAAGTGACTAAATAACACGACCTCATGGGTGGGTGAATCTTGCATCAGAAGGCCAAGCTGTCCCATGAGCAGTGCTACTGAAGTCAGCCATATAGTAAAGCTTTTGAAAAGCAGAGAAACCACAATGATACTTTCTATATGTTCTGTGTTTTTGGAGAATGGTATGATAAGTATTCTAGGTATAATACTTCTAGCGATCACCTAGTAATAATTGCAGTAGAGCTTGATGTTGCATATGCATTTTATAAACACATACTTCCAAACTCCTGTGCAAGGTATCACAGTTACTAAACTAAGGTTTTTAGAGTGCTCTGCTGTTACAGCTAAAGTGCACAGACACTGTGTGTATTGTATTCAGCATCTTTTATGAAAATAAAGAGGGAAGAAAGTATTTCACAAAAAGGATGGCATCATTTGAATATAAAGAAAGCTTCTGAAAGATTGGAATGTCAGGTGATGTAAGAAATGCATTTGTATTTCAGAGAGGTACATCATTTTATGTATGAATAGGAAATGAATTCCAAAAGGAGCATATCTACCTATATTAATGGAAAATAACAAAAATCACATGAAAGCTTTCATGAGTTAGATGTTACCTGAGAAGACCAGCTGTGCTACAAATTCTCATTAAAAAAAAGACAACTGCTCAAGAGAGATTATACTCCTGATATTGCAGTAAAATTGCTTGTCAAATAAATTGGACTAGAGAGCATAGATCACCTTTAATTAATGAAAATGGATTCTTATAGCTGCTGCTTTGCAGTGATTCAGATGATCAAAAAAATAACTCTGGTATGAGGCAATAGCAGTGGAAATTCATTGTCATGCAAATTGTTTTGAAGACATGAACTGAATGCTTCTTGACTGGTCTATGGAAAGAGAGCAGTTAATTAGCTTTCAGTGTATTGCACAGCCATTTTTGTGTGTTATTTCATGTTTGCGTAGCTGTCAACATATAGAAAATAAATAATAATAATAAAACAAAAACAAACAAAAACCACAACATACTTGAGAGGAAAAACTGAGACAGGTCCTTTAATTTCACTTAAACTTCTTAACTGTTTGAGAAACGCAGTGATAACCCAACTAGTACTTACCATTTCTATTATTGCTTCATATTTTCTGTAAAGACTTATGTGGAAACAGCTCTCCATCTGGAACTTTGCACTAAGATCCACCGTGGAAAACATATAAGCTTCCTCCTTCCACACGTTGATAAAAATACGTGATCTTCGAGGCACACGTACTAAATTTTCTGTTTTAAATTTATCTGAAAGTGTGGGAATATCTGCAGAAAGAAACGTTCAGAGGCAGCAGTTTAACAACTTCTCACCTTTTTGGGGATCTGTTTTACAAACCCCGTAGATTAATGCATACTGCAGGACAATTCAGATTCTAAATCAAAGCAGTATTTAATTCTGTCATAATTTGGACTTAAAAAAAAAAAAAAGCATGTGACCCTAAACCTCTTCCTGCAGTTCCCTTTTCATGCCCACATTCTTCTGTGATTGTCCGGGAAAGTCCTAGAGTATCTCAGCTTGCTGCAGACCTCAGATGGTCGATTAAGGTGAGTAGAAAAGTGGCTAGACCTTCAGCCTCAGGGTGTTGAGATCAGAGGTACAAAGTCCAGCAGGCAGACAGTTATTTTGGCATCCATTGGGGATTGGTACTGATCAAATACTGCTTACCATCTTCCTTGAAAACCTAAACAATGGGATAGAGCACTGCCTCAACAAGTTCACAGATCAGAGGGAACTAGTCGATATGCTGGAGCGTAGGGCTGCAATTCAGAGGGACCTCAGCAGGCTGGAGAAATGCGGCGGCAGGAACTTCATGCAGTTCAACAGAGGCAGATGCAAAGCCTTGCCCCTGGTGGGGAATAATGCCATGCAACAGGATAGGCTGGGGCCAGCTGGCTGGAAGGCAGCTCTGCCAAAGGGCCCTGTGTGGGTGTCCTGGTAGACAGCAAGTTCAAACTGAGCCTGCAATGTGCCTTTGCAGGAAGAAAGGTCAGCTGTATACTGGGCTATATTAGCAAGTGTGACCACTAGGATCAACAGTCCTTCCCCTTTACTGAGCACTTGTGAGGCCACTCACAACTGTGTCCAGTTTGGGGAATCCCAGGACAAGAACGATGTGACATACTGGAGTGAGCACAGTGGAGGGCCATCAAGATGGTCAAGAGACTGCAGCATGGATCAGAACAGGTCAGGAGGAGGTGCTGGGAGAGCTGGGGTTGTTCAGCCTTCAGGGGAGAAGGCAAAGGTAGATCTTTTATGGCAGTCTGAAGTTATCTAGTGAGAAGATATGGTGAGGACAAAGCCAGACACTTCTCAGATATGCACAGTGACAGGACAAGAGGCACCAGGCGTATGTTGGAAAACAGGAAATTCTCATTAGGTATGAGGAAAACTTCTTCACTGTGAAAGTGCTCAAACTCTAGAGCAGATTATCTAGGGAGGTGGTGAATCCTCCATCCGTGGAGATACTTTAAACTTGCCTGGACAAAGCACTGTGCAACCAGCGCTAGTGCAGCTCACTCTGAGCAGGAGGCTGGACCAGAGGACTTCAGAGGTCCCTCCCAACACAGGGGGAGTGCACAATTCTGTGTGCCAAGAGCATCGTAGGCCCACACATGAACAAACATTGTGCCACTTTATGCACAGCAGCTAACGTGTGGTGCTCTTTGGCACATTCGGGAGGAGTACATGGGCAGAGACGTCTAGCTGAATGGTAGGTCTGCTCTGGGGAGCTGAGCGCATGGCTCCCACAGAAGACAACAGGACTTGCCTGCAATTCAGGGAAAAATGAAAGCGTGTCTCAATTATTGTGTGTAAGGTTTTGAGAAGTGGTTTACATCTGACCACCTCTGCACAGTTTTTATTCTCTTCATGTAAAACAGCTTCCTCTATGGCCTCATCCCTGTCTAGTCTCATTCAGCCACATCCTTCTCTCAGAATATAGAAATCCACAGAAAATCCAGTTTGGTGTTTCTGAACTCTGCTGTGGCTTCATACTTCCGCTTACCTTGAGGATACTGATACAGCTCGGGGCGCCCTTGTTTGTGCCTGCAGTCCCGATCCAAACTCCCAACCATCAGGTTGCTTCTTGTTCCAGACCTCAGCTCTATCCAGCAGGCTGGACTTGTCAGACAAATTAGAGAGCTGAAGGATTTTATATTCCGTATGTCTTGCTGTGGGGTTTTGGGTGTGTGTAAGTGTGTAACGGAATACCTATTTCAGCCTGGCTATTATTCTTATTTAATGTTTATCTCACAGACAAGTGACTCTTACTCCCCATAAGAAATCTCAGAATTCATGTGCAATGACAGTAGCAATAAAGAATTCATTTGAGCAGCTTGTTTCTACTTGGCCCATTAAATTAAAGACAATCAAAAGTATTGTTCAGAAGTTAACCCAGTCAATTCCTGAGCTTTTACAAGTACCAATAAATCATATGTAACAGGGCAGGCTGTTAAATGCAATCAGTCAAGATGAAAAATAGGAGGCCAGTTACTACAGCTCTCGCCAGCAAGTTCACAGTGTAAAATGTGCTTCTTTTAATCAGCTTCTGCAAAATCCAGACAACACAACCTAAGCAGGAGAGAGATGGATGAGCTAAGGTCAGTGTGAGAGGGGGAAAATGAGCACCAGTGCACTTGCAGGGATGGAGGGGGAAGAGTCTGCTGCTGCTGCGTTCTGCTTTGCAAACATTTTCCGTTAAAAGCTGAATAGTAAATACATGGTGGTTCGCATTCGTTCCTGTACTGAGTGTGGGGATATGGAGCACTACACTGCAGGTGAAAGTGAGATATTCAACTGCAGATTTTCCAACCTCTTTCCAGGGAACGTTACTCTGAAACTTGCCGTAGCACAGCTCTGTGAAGAAGTGACAATAAAATGCTGTGGGATCCATGTGAAATGACAGTAAGAGAAAGAGTAGCTATTTTGCCTCTGCAGCTAACTTCAGGTGTTCTAAGTTACCCTGAATTTTTCTATTCAGTCGAAAGAACAGTTCATCTCAATGTTTTTTTTCCTTTATTTTTTTTAACATCTGGTAGAGACTTTTCTTTTTAATACAGAAAGAAAATAATCACTTTGAGACAAGTCAATGAAATAGTCCTTGTCCTTATCTTTTTTCTCATCAGATTGGCTTTGAATTTGAAACAAACACAAAGGAAAAAGTACAAGCGTTAGCAATTTCTACTTCAACAAATATGTGGTCTTTCTTCTACATCTACTTATTTATTCAAAGCCTTTCGGTGTCTCATAGATCACAGGATGTACAGAGTCTCTAGAGATAATTAGACTGCTCTTATTCTACGGAATCCATCATACTTCCAGCTTTGATCATTTTGTCTCAAACAATGCATGCATGGATGTGTCATTACTCACCAAGGACATGACTAGTCATGGGTATCAGGGGGAAAGGCAGAAGAGAGCTCGAAGTGGCTATCTGTGTCTGTGAGTGACTGAAAACGCTTCCTTGGGGTTTTTCAAACTTGCAAAGTGCATTAGTTAACTTCCAAAATACACCTGAGAACAGCTGGAATCCAGCCGAATGCAGCCTGTCCCATTGAATTGTTAATGTTAGGATCTGTTTTGGAATAAATCCTCAATGTGTAGTTTACTAGAATGTTTTCAATCTGAAGTGTGAAAGCAAATTGGAGCCTATCCCACTGTACTGGCTTTTAAAGACTCGGAAAGGTAAGGCAAATACACATGCTGACTCTGCAGCAGCTCTGGGGAAGATGTCTCAGAGAATGTCTGCTTAGCTCTGGTTCCTGGGCTAGTGTTCAGCACTGGTGGGGGAGTGGACAAGCAGCTTTCTTTGTCTGCTATTTTCCAAGTGACTGCTGAATGATTTAACATGTCTGGAGTGTACATTACTTTTATTTCTAATCAGTTTGTCTTTGCTCCTTCTGTTTGGTTTGAAACAGACTGTGTTAATTAGGAAATGTAAATACCTTTACAGAACTGTGCATTTGGATGCATTTGGAAAAGCAAATGCTGTAATCACACCAGTAGAAAATACTAGCAAGTATTTATGCTCACAGTTACCTTATGGCCTGAAACTTCTATTTCTGCATGCAAGAATAGTTTTTAAAAGAGAGGAAGCTTTGGGAGACTGATACTGGCATTTAGCACAGAGCTAACTGGAGTTCAATATTTCCAGCCTGTGAGCAATTAGAGCTAGAGTTTGAAGTAAAGTTTGATCCAGGTCAGAATGAATACACTTTTTCAAAAAACAAATTTCAAACAAAATTCAAACAGTGTGCAGGTTCAAGAAATGTATGCTTGTGATGCTTAGTGTCCTTTTTTACTGTATTTTACATATTTTCCATTATTTTGATTGTATGCACCATACCTTTTGGATTTTCAAACTAGATATGATGGTCAGAGTATTATTTAAAGTTTTACATGCATTCAGGCCCATTGTAATGAGTGAAATGTTTGTCTTGTTTCCTGAGTTACAGTGGAGTATCAAACTTTTTACATAGATGATAACCTTTGAGTTACTTGTCAGACGCTCAGAGGTAAAAAGCTCAAACTGCATGACCTCCCACTGTGCCATGCCCTGCGGTACAGCATTATGCTGATCAGCACACCAACACTCACCTTTTTTAGATCTTTGGACAGACTATTTTAAACTTGAAATTCTAGATTTCTGGGAAATGAAAAATTCTGAACCCAAACTTTTGTCATTGAGAAATTAATCTTCCCTGCAGGTACTTCTCCTGAAATCAAGATGGTTTCTGAATGTTTCTCTTTTAACAAGCTAACAGCTGTTGTTTCAAAGGAAAAGAGAAAAAACTAACCCCATTTTTAGAAGAACTTCCAGCACAAGCTCTTATATGAAGTCTGATGCCAGGGACAGCTCTTCCCTTAAGATTTCCCTGTGGCTGATGAACTTAGCAGAGTGACAGCAGTTTACTCCTGGGGACTGACCTTTCTTTTTCCCTCTGCACACTTCTTCCCTGCTAAGGAGGGCCACAGGATGCTTCTACTTGGGAAGGAAAACCTGAATAATCTTGTAAACTGTTGGAGGGTGGTTATCCTCATTTACCCCCTTTGTTATTAATCCTTCTCTCCCATCCTTGCCAAGATATCTATTTGCATCTTTGCTCACAACCTGCCTTAGGCTCGCTTTGCTGATCTCTCCCATGCAGCAGCTCCTGATGGGCACCACCATCCATGCATGGCTCTGGCTGCAACCCGCAGACCTCACATCGCCCTCTGTGGAGTGATGAAGCTCTCAGGGCTTTTTTGCTGATTTCCTGTTTTCTTTCAACTGAGCTCTAACTGGGGAATTGTTGTTCCTTGCTTTGTGATTAAGGTTAAGAGCCTGAACTAATTCCCCCGGTGTTCCTCATTCGAAACTTCTCAAAAACAAAAGTATTTAAGTATATATATGCCCCTCGTTACTGCTGAAAGTGTAAGGAAAACATACTTCCCCTACCACTGTATGTGCTTGACATTTGCCGTAGAAAAATTTACGGAGGAGCTTGGTATATGGCCCATTTGCACATTCTGTTCTTATTCTGAAAACCACAATAAAACCAAGGCTTTATAGCCATGAAAAAGTAATGCTCAAATCTGTAACCTTATAAACTATATCTTATAAACAAGCTCTGTTTTTGTCTCACAACTCCCATCTCAGGTTGCTTTCACTCAGTCCTTAGTAATGAGACGGCACCATAAACTTGTTTTATGTCCTGCTCTGTAGTAAAGTGCAGTGTAGCAGGTGGCAGACATAGGAAATATAGATCCTCAGTCATTCACTGCAGAAAGTATTCATCACAAACGAGAATCACAGCCTCAACATCTCCAATTTACAAACAGCAGAGAAAATGGAGAAGGACCGAAGTAAAGGTATGAAGAGTTCAGTCTTTACCAGCTAGTGATAACTGATGGGGCAATTTGCCTGTGAACAGTGGGAGGGAGTCAGAGAGAGTGTTAGGCCTCCTCCTGTGCCGTCCTCCTGCAAATACAGTTGGATGCAGAACTTGTGTGTGTGTGCCCATGCTCTTCCCAGGTGCACTCCACAAGCAAATGCTGAGACAGTGCTAGAAAATATGAACCACGGCTTCTGGTGCATGGCAAATGCTGTGTCTGCAGCTCGCTGCTTGCAAGTCCTGACCCAAGCAGAGGTGGAAGGGTGACCAATGCATCAAAGATAAACCTGATACTGCAATTGTGACCAGCTGTGGCTTTAGAGAGGCAGGAAAGTTAGTCATCCGGTAAGTGTCCCTGAAGATTATGATCCCCATATAAAATTATCACTTTTCTCCACTGTTGAAATAGCCAGAGCACATTTGCATTGAGCAAAATGGAAGAAATGTTAGCTCTTGGACTGATACTATCTTTAGGCAGCACCAAGAAAATATGGTTTTGTTTTCCTGCTTCAGATACTTCAGATTCTGTGGGTCATTTTCCTGCAAGACTTCCATGAATGTACTAATGAGAGATGTGAAAGTCAATAAGGCAAACATTGTTTTCCTTTATGACAGATCTCCTTGTTTTTCCTCTGTATCCAGGGGCTGTCACACAGTCCTGCAAGCTAAAATACAACCCCCAACAAACACTAACCATTAAAAGGAAAGCAAATAGGAAAACACATTAATGTCTCAGGGATTTGCTTCTTCTTACTCTTCCTTACTTCCCTGGTGAATGTTTTCTGCGTGGAATCCTGTGGCTGTGACTGTCACACCATGGGTAAACCAGCAGACAAAGTTTTCATGTTAGCATACTCAGCATGGTCCCCATAGCTATTTTTGTGGTAGTTGTGGGTGGGCAGGAAGGGAAAGCTGAGCTTGGGTGGCCGCTCTGGCTTTCAGATGAGGATGTATCTCCCTGGAACAAAAGGCAGTCGGTGGCTGCAGAGCTCGGACAACTGACAGACCATCCTGAGCCTGTAACCAAAGAGCTCCAGAGGTGGGAGGAATCTCCCACTGCAAAATTAAAGGAAGAGGAAAAGCTAGTGCAAAGTTTCTGGAGATCACAACCCAAGAGAGCCCTGCATTGGCACAGTGTGTTTTAGGTTTGCGCACTGGATGTGCTGCACCTCTCTGGCCCTCCCTGACCTACTACACAGACATGGACTCTCCTGCCTGAGGCACCACATCCAGCAGAGCCCTGACACATCCTGCCTGCTTCTAGCTCTGCAGAAGCTCGTCTTTTTCCTGTATGAGACCTTCTTGGCAAAGCCAATCACAAGGAAAGGCGGTTTCTAACTGGGAAGGGTGATCTCTAGGGAAAAAGTTGATAGAGCAGTGCCCTGCAGAAGCAGCAGGTGACTTAAGTCAGCTTTGCACAGTCCTGCTCAGCTTCTCCTCCAGCCCAGAAGTTCCTTGGCTGAGGATGCACAGCAGGGTAGAGAGACAGCACACAGAGCCCAGAACAGATAGAACGGGCTATCTGTTTAGATGTTTGTGCCTTAATGGGTCACTGTGCAGATGGCCAAAGAAAGAAGATAGCATGTAAGGCCTTCTTCTGACCTTCTTTATTGCTGTGCATGTCAACTGAGGCACATGCACGCAGTCATGCTTGCAGAAGTGACAAGCTGGCATCCAGCACAGGAGTACTGTGCAGCATCATTCTGTCTGTGCAAAGCCCAGTATGTGTATTGGTGAAATATTTGTATTTTGCCATCCTGATATGTATCTTAGTGACGTAGTTCTGTGCAATTGCAAACAGAATTATAAAATGGGTTTCTTTATACCTTTATTTTTTTCTGAAACAGGCTTGAAGAAAGAAGTACAAAAAGATCAGGATGCTAGCAGACCAGCTGTCTCATCCCCTAAGAGATCAGCAGTAACAGCCACCAAGCTCCATTCACCAGGTATTTATGAACCCCAAAGCACTGTTTCAGGGAAGATTTAAACTCGTCGACTTTGCATGTCTAGTTAATACACTGAAATCTGAGACCTACTATTGTTAAGTGAAGATTGATTGTGTCCAAGGTTCATTAAGCTGGCTGTGAGTACAGCAGGCTTTTTCATACCAATGCATGAGCTGAATAGCTTTATGTTTTCTTTGTTACCACCTTGCAATCATCTCTCTTTCAAAACAGAGAGTAGTTGCTGTTGCGTGTTTAAGGGCACAGGAACATTTTTTTTATCACTACAATTTTCTTATATAAAGAGAGAACAGATACAGTGAAGTAAAAGACACCTCCAACAATTACCTGGAGTGACAGTGTATTACTTGGAATCTACCATCACTGTTGTGCAAAAGCACTAAATTTCCTGCATTATTTCTGTGCATAATTGGAAAAAAGACCATCTATAGCAATGAGCTTCAGACTACTGTTGGGGCATTGTCAGTTTACCCCTCAATACTGGATGCGAACACATGGTTGTAATATTTCTAAAGAATACCGTTGTTTAGGTGCTAAAATGCAGAGAATTTATTTCTATTTATGTCTGCTAGTGCACATTAAGAAATGTGTAAGGGACCAATAGGCTTTCATAAGGCTATCCTTTTGACTGATCTTAAATTCTGGAATGAGTGGGCATTGTCCTACTAGTTTTGTTGTGCTTGCTGTCTTCTATTCTGTTACCTCATTTTTCAGACTGTACTTAAATAAATGTCATCTCCGCAGCAATGTGATACTTGAGTAATAAATATAGGGGGTAGAACTCCATGATTCTTCTTTTGACAGTAAAGCGTAAAACATGTAAAGCAGCTCTTCAACTCCTGTAACTTGCATCGAGAGTGTCTTCATTTTACTGAACTCAATGTACAATGAACTGTTCTTCTCCTTCCCAACAAACAAAATCAAGAAAACGGAAGGTTAAATTTAATCTTCCCAGACACCAACGAGACTCAGATTTCTCCTTCCTCACATGCTAGGATAAAAAGATGAACTTAACGCTGTCCTCTGAAAAGTAAGATTTTCAGGCTATTTTGGAGCTGGTGAGGTCACCAAGAGAGATCCAAAGAAAAATTTGCTGCAGAGAGTGCCAGGCCAGCAGCTCACTAATGTTTGTAACAGTGGGATTCCAGTTTAAGAACCAGCACTGATAAGTGGTTATAGCAGAGCTGGTTTGCTTCCACTAGAATTAGAAAGCAAAATGAAACACAGTCATATGTTTATGGTGTATTAGCTGGGTTTTAAAGAAGCCAAAATTTCCGTTGGTGACTTAATGATTTTCAAGGCTTAAGATTTGGCATATCCAGTTCATGATGCCCCAAACCTTCGAATGAAACTTTCATTCTCCTGGGAGGTTGAGTACCTGCTCTCTCTCCATCAGATTCATTTAGAATTTCTTAAGTTTGGTTGTCTGAAATTATGGCAACCTAAAATTGTTTGTCACTGTAAAGATCAAGTAAAAAACAAGCCTCATCTTCATTTCTTTTCTTTACAGTAGCCTTGAGCATTCTTTGAAATAACAGCAATAACAAAGCAATAAAGAAAGAGAATCTTTTCATCTATTCAACAACTTCACAAAATAATCAGGAGTAAGTATAGCAGGGGTTAAGGGGCAGGAGCACAGCCTTTTCCCCACCAGGGTCACTAACCCACACGGCATTTGCATTTTGTGACAGGAGAGCATGGCACGGGTAACTCCGCCACAGCTATATGTGGCCATGAAACAGGCTCTAATATTTCTGAGTGCCATTTCTAGGTTGTTTTCCCTCTGTTATTGGCCTGCTCGCATGCAGTTCCTGATCATCAGCACTGTTTTTTTGCTGTAATACAAACCCTCTTACAAGAGGATTGAATACAAAATTTTTTTAGCCTTGAATCTAATCTTTAGAATTCAGATCAATCCTCCTGAAGACTAGCAAGGGAGTTTTGAAATGCAGTCTTACAGGGATCTCGATTTTATCTATTTATTATCTACAGTACCATTTCTGAGATCTGTGTATAGATGCAGGCATATATAGATGCAGGTGCTCTCCCTCCACTCCGTTGCAGGACTGTGCTATTTCTGATGTCTGTCACTCTACAGATTGCTTGTTATCAATACTCTCAAAGTAATGTCCTCCCTTTCCTTACCAAAATGTTGGAAGTTGGACAGTTGAGAGGCAAATAAATTGCATGCCCCATGTAAATCCTCATGGACGGTGTTAATTATGACTGTATACTGGTATGGCACCTTAGTTCAAACACTTAGATAAATAAAAAAGATCTGTGAGTTTTGAAGCAGATCAAAGGGGTTCAGTGATTTTAATGAATAGTGGCTCTGCTCCCCTGGTCCCACCATCAGCACAAAGGACATTCAGGATCAGGGCCAGCATCATTAAGATAGACCCTGTTTTGTGCAGAGCAACAGAAGAGAAACATCAATGACAAAATAAGCTTAATAAGCTGCTTTTCAGACCCAAATGAATTGAGAAATTCAGATTTATCCCTAAGGAGAATATCACAGTTTAATTTACAAGGACAGCTAATAATACTGACAAGGACAACATAGAAATGTGCACTTCAAATGTTCCACTGAACAGGAAAGCTAGAAAGATATAAAATAAAACAGTGGGTTTTATCCCATTGTTGTGTTTCTGTTTTAATTAAATCTGGACTGATTTCAGGGGCTTCCTCCTACACTTCTCTCTATGGCTTCTGTTGTAACATCACCATGCTACCTAAACGACCAGAAATTTTATAGTAAAAAGACAGATACTCACAGCTCTTGTTTTTATGAATTGCTTATTTTGTGGTAATGCTTATGGTCCAGTTAAGAGCCCCTTTAAATGAAAGAAAGAATCTGTAAGAAAACATCATTCTTGCAAAAAAAAAAAAAAGTGTACAGGCTTAAATTGGCGTGAAAACGGATAGATGGCAATCACTTTGCTGAGTCTTAATGCCAGAAAGTCCTCTCTGATAACCCCTATTGTATTACTTGGGTCTTGCAATGTCATGAGGTTAGTCTTGACATGTTACAAAACCTGGTATTCCTCTTTGCAAATATGGGTCATGGGCACAAAGAGTTTTAAAATCTGTTTTGTAGTTGTGCCTCTTTGCAGCAGCAGCATGAGCTACTTGGAGACATGAGGGAGCAGCTCTGCTGGGGCTGGCTGCCTGTAAGCTTAGCCTGGAGCAAGAACATAGTTGAGCAGGTTGGAAGAGATGCTCTGAGTGGTTCCATGTAAGCTGAAGATGGATCTGAAATGGTAGGAATACACTCCTGGGGCATCGCTCTGACAAAACAGTACTGCTTTCCTGCCTGATCTAGTAAGACTGCTCTAAGGATCTGTTTGCACACCCAGGCCACAGTCTTAGAGACCTAAAAATATCTTATGCACATCTGCCAAAATTACCTCTGGAACAATGTTTTTCTTCACAAATTGGCTCAAAATTGTGCTGTCAGCTGCATCCCTGTGGGAGAATTTTTCTGCTTTTTAGGAAAGGGGTAGGTAGTATCCATTGCAGAGGACTGTCCCCTGTTACATTCATTGGTGAGGACTGGTTAGAGATATTGTTTCTGCATTATTTTTCAGGAAGTGTACACATAAAATTACAAGACACCTTTTCTCAGATTCTTGAATACCTGACTCTTCCTCCTAACACAGAATTGTTCAGTTCAGCTTTCTGTATTCAGGCCAGTGTCCACCATCTAGTAACACATGGGAACAAGGCGTCTAACTCTATTTTCTCCATCTCTCTTACTGACTCTAACTCCTGGCCTAAAAGCTTGAGACTACTGGGAGGAGCTGAGGAAGAGAACCAGAGATTCCTGGACAGTATTCAGGAAAGAGCTAAAAAGCATCAGCTGATGTGAAACGGAGAGTAGCAAGAAGACTCAGTGAGCTGTGCAGAGGTGTTGCCCAGCTGATCATGAATGTTTTCGGAGGAGACTTCTCAGAAAGCTAAGAAGATACAGACAAAACACATTGGCCAAGCAATAGCTTGAGCAACCTGACACCACCAAAGCACTGCCCCTCCTTGCTTCATCCTCGTAACTAGGTGTTAACCTCCAGAGAAAGGGATAGTTGTCTCAAGCAGGATATGAATTTATGATAAAAATCTTACTTCCCTGAATCATAGAATCATAGAA
>VXAL01011431.1:72001-99859 GCA_013399475.1 Chauna torquata | reverse complement strand
ACAGAACCTCCCACGGGGGGCAATCCACCTCCACACACAACCGAAGTCATGTCTGCATGCAGGCAACTCTTGTAGACTTCCAAGGATGGACTTTACTCAGCCCCTCTAAGTCTGAACTTCATGTCTGCTTTCAAGTTGCTCAGAGTATGCTGAGCCCCTTGGAGGAACTATGGAAAGTCTGCGACTCCATTCAGTACTCATGTATTTGTGTAACATTTTTATTTTGTTATCTGTTTTCTTTTGTGTGCAAGTAAATACCCTACTGCTCAAATATCTGGATGTTTATTTAATGGAAGACGTTTAATAGTCTCTGCAGTGAAATGGCTACAGGTAGCCACAGTTTCGCAGCCTCACACACACATCCCCAGAATAAGCCTTACTGTCCCCACCCAAGCCCATACTGGCAGCTGTGCGCAGGTGCTTTGGGCTTGTTCCAGTGCTGCCCTGAAGCGAGAGCAGCCTCACTGTATGCTCCCACAGCCATGACAGCATAGGTAGCCCCATTCCTGGTCAACCGAAGGCAGGGGAAACCCCAAAGGTCCCAAATGACATGGATACAGTCTCTTCTTGAATACATGAACTTCAGAATCAGCCAGCCTGAACCTTCACAAAATCACTTAGGAGCTGTTGTGTCCTATCCAGCAACTGCTCTTCTCTGCTGCTCTGTTCCTCTAATTCCTTTTTCTCTATTCAGGAACTAAAACTTACAGGACCAGATCTCCACTCCATCTCCTTTAACACCATCTTCTGCCTGTATGGGAATAATGGGGAAACCCCAACTATACCATCTTTCTGGCACAAACCTTCGAACAACGTCCATGGAAGAGTGGGGGTGAGGCAGGAGATCACAAGCATGCTCGCCACGACTGACAGCCACAGCCAGAGGCCAAGACACAGACTTGGAGCAGCACGCATCTCTGCGTGACAGCAGCCCCAGGCACCTACCCTGACTGCAGCCTTGCAAAGCCCATGGCTCTTGCACCTGCACCGTGCGCACCGCCGAGCCCAGGCTACAGCTCATACGTTCACTCCCCCACCTCATCTCTTCCACCTACGCCTGCTGAGGAGGAGGTCCTTCCCATGTTCCCAGCACTGTTTGTCACCTGGTCTTTAATAAATTCATGTCATCACAATCGTGTCATCGCAGCTCTGTTTTGTGGGGAGAGCGTCTGGTATAGAACCATGAACCTACTCCTAACGCTTTCTGCAGTACTGACCTGTCACAGTTTTCATTATTGGTAGGGCTCTTCATTTTTTTATTTCATTTTGATCCAAGCATGTTCTTACTTTAATACCACTATTCTCACTTCCCTAATTCATTATAGTATCTCTTACTCGTTTTTAATAGCTCCATCTCAATTTGTGTGACACATTTGCTGTATTTTTCCAGCCATCCTATAACTTTTTCCAGAACTGCTACCAAGTTGCCAAGTCTTCATTTAGCTAGGTCTTTTCTTTTATCTCAACATGGAGTTACCTGCTCTCTCTGCAACTTTTCCAGTTTTCAGGAAACTTTTACTAGGAAATAAGACATCCTCAGACAAAAGGTTTTCAGAAACCTTCATCACTTATTTCCAAATCATTGTGTGCCAGTTACACTGGACCTCAATTTAAGGTCTTCTGATGAATATATAGACAACTTCCCAATAACAGAATGGTCAGTTTTCCACTCTAATTGTCTGACAGGTATAAGGCTTCTTATGAAGCCAAGTACACAGCCTTGGTTTTCCCATTACAGGAAGTATTCTAACTTTTTATCATTACCTGATACTTCTGGTTTTGGTCTCACTTAATTTCTTCTGGCAATACACTTTTTTTTCCCCCCCAATATAGCATTAACTGATTATCAGATATTATCCACATTTTTTTTTCTAACTCAATTCGGTTATCTGTCAGACTGATTCTTCTGAAATACCATTTCCTCTTAACTCATTTCTGTTTGCACAGCACATTTTCAAACCTTAACCACAACATTCTCCTGTGTGCCTACTCTTTTGATTTTCATGATGAGCAGATAGGGTTTTGTCTGGGTCATCCCTGTACTCCATTTGGCTGCCCCCCAGATTCCACATGGAAGACCTGGTACTGACTTGAGTCTAACTACAACATTCATCCACTAATACCTCCTTCCAGATCACTGCTCATTGCTCCATTTTTGCCTTTACAGATACAGTGCATCCCTCAATCTTTCGACTTTTCTCAGTTACATACTACCAACCTTTCTGAGTTCCCTACCCCAGTTTTCAGGGGCAGGGGGAATCAACTCTTCACCTTTCTGCATTCTAAGCTGAGGTTCCCTGTGAATCTAATTGCCTGGGATCGGAGTTTCTCTCATATGCCATTTATATTCCAGATCTACGTAAGTAAGAAAATTTTGTATACTTTCCCTCCTGCAGCTGACCTACTGATGCATTTGTTGCCATGATGCATACGCAAAGATCTCCAGCTTTAAGAGTCTCCACAAACTCTTAGATGCACCCAGTGGCTGTCAATTTGTGTACTACGCCTTGCTGTTTAAGTCCACCCCTTGCTAAAAGAAAAGCTCATGCTCAGATTTTAACTAGATTTGACAAGATTTCATACTGTTGCTTCAACACAGACAAAAATTTCTCTAGTCAAAAGCACAGAGCACACTTACTTCTATTTACAGAGTTTGCAGATGTACAAATGTAATAATCACTCTATATCAATATATACCATCTAGAGAAACTGTTTGTGCATATTCAAAAAAACAGAACATGAAACATAAGGATAAGCTCTTAATCACCATCAAATCAAGCAATTTGTGTTGCACAGATGATCAACAATGAAGATAACTTGCTTAAAATGAAATAAACCAAGCCATTTACTTACCATTGGCAGCCTGGATTGAAGCATCTGGAGATCATCATAACCATAAATCTGCTTGAAGACAGATAAAAATACAACATCATTATAACACTTTTCTCTGACGCTGACAAACTTGGGGCTTTAAACACAGTTCGATTTAGGCCCAGCCTATGTTAAAGGTGTATGGCTATATGTTGCATTGTGCAATCACGGAGCACTGTAGAATTTTAAGGCTAGTAGAGCTTAAAAAGGTTTCTCACTAACGTTGCTTTCAGGTGACAGCAGTCCTCCAAGGAGAATTTGACTGTCCAGTCTTCAACACCTTTTTTTTTTTTTTACAGACATACCATTCATGACTTAGTGAAAAATGTACTGGGCATTCAGATTCGGGAGTAAAAGCAACACTTCTTTACTGCAATCATTATTTCTGAAAATATGATGATTAAAGACTTAACGAGCAGACTATAGAGCAAACTATAGTTAACCCCTCACATTCAGTGTGACACAGAAAGATGGTTAGAACAGTTTCTGATTCAAAAACCAGAAACAAAAAGATGTTGATCCTGGTCAGACATCAAACAGCTTCGTGTAATCTTTCAAAGTATGACAGACAGGACACATGGCACAGTTCAACCACTACTATTGTACATCTATTCCAGTAACACAAACCTGAATAAGCCTAAATTTAATGAAAAGGCTTAAAACTTGATACTACTGAAAACCATAGCAGAACACATGCTCAGCTTCAACAGCTGCCACATCAGGTCTGTACCAACAATTCTGAAATTTTCTATCAACAGTAAACCCCTGCTGAATATATTTCATATTACTTCAGCATTTGGAAGAAGAATTCCAGGTGCAATTTGCATCAACACAAATGCCTTGGCATAGACAGCAACAGGTCTGGAGGGCCCACTTGCACCAAGGTTTAAGTAATCAAAGACAGGTACAACTAAATTGCTTACTGGGTAGGCAGGCAGAAGTCCTCCAGGTCCCACAATATACTGGTTATGCAACAAGGGTGGTACACCTTGGGGCAGGTTTGGGGGAGCTTTGCCTGTAGAACCAAAATACAGATACTTTAACAAGCCTTTAGAAAAGAAAAGGCTTCAGCACTGAGACAAGACAGTTTAAGCAGCTGCACTATCATAGTTTGTAAAGAGCAGAACTACAAAGAAGAATTTAGTGCTAGTTGATGAAAATGCTCAAAACAGCCTAAAAGAGTTTAACCACATCTCAAGCAAGGGAAAGCACAGACTACTTCAAACTGAAAACAATCCCATCAGAGAACAGTCCCAACTTTGTCATTTACTTTGAGAGGATTACAAGAATTACAGGAACTTCTCTCCTTTCCTTGGTCTTCTCCTGAAGGTAAAATTTAGGCATTGTTCTTGATCCGAGAGCAAGTTCTTTTCTTTCATTTTCTGCTCTGTCAACACATTCACCCTTGCTGCCAGCAATAGACTTGAAAGCACTAAATACTGCCAGTACACTTTTTGTGGGTGACTTATTGCAGCTGGGAAAAGCAAAGACAAGAAGATTGAGACAGTTTCAGGTGCCTCCATGAAGCACTGCCAGGAAGCAGAAGGATAAAAAGGCACTTTTGGCCAGTCATCAGACACTTCATTTACAAAGAGTGGGAATAGGAAATGAGAAATTCTTGTGTATGTAAGTTTGATCTTAATATTTAAATCATTCACTTCCCTCCACAGGATTTCTTTCTAGCAGGTTAAGTTGATTAGAGAAGCAACAGAGAAATTTAGCATTGCCTCCACCTCAGTGCAAGAAGCTTCCCCACCTTCCCTGTCTGTGGACCCTTTTTCCAAAGTGGCTATTGCTGCGGAATAACGCAGACATCAGACAGTCTTTTCCTCTCTACAGATGTGGCAGTGGGGATGTGACATATGATAATGAGGACACTGCAGTGCATTTTGATACTGCCAAATGAATTCAAGTCACAGAGAAGACTGAAATGAAAGCTGATGTGAACTCACAGCCAAGAGCTGATCACAACCTAGAATACAAACTGGGCAAATCTTAGTCCAAAACTTGGAAGTCAGAACTGCTCCGGTGTCTGTTTATAAAGCTCTTTGGGGATAGAATGTGCTATATAAACGCCACATCACACCCTAACACATATTTCAAATACACAAAAGCAGGCAACTTTATTTTATAAGCCAGCAAATAAAGCATGCTGAAAACGCTAGTCAAGAGTGGATTTCTTAGCGTAGTTATTGCTGGTGAGATGCTCAACTGACAGCCCTGCAGACTGAAGTCCTCTGTCTATCCACGTGATCTGTTAATATTGCGAACCTGAAGACACTAAGGGAGCTGCTCGTGTGGTAGCAGCTGGTATAGACACACTGGTAACGCTCAGGCCAAGGCTGTTTGTAGTGTTCATACTGCTTGCCATGCTGACAACCGAAGAGGTGGTGCTAGTGGCTGAGGTTGAAGCAGTTGAAAAGGTTGTTGAGGGCTGGAGCGAAGTTGTGTTCTCAACACTAGTGTGCTAGAAAAGAGACAAAAAGAATGAGGATCACAGAGCAAATAAACCACAGTGGAAGATGCTGGGGAAAAAAACAATCTTTTAAGTAACAGCAGCACATGCAAGAGAATGTTTAAAGTATATGCATTATCTATGTACCAAGTAAGCAACTAAGTTGCACGCTTGTGATTTTTAAATATTCAAAGAAAATTATTACATGAAATTTAAACAGCTATATCACTACAAAATTGTATCACAAAACCTTAAATGTCCCTCAATTGGATTATTTCTTGCCCTTTGATTGCCTACTTGTTCAAGCTAGTACTTATTATATAAAATGAACTCTTTTATTCTTCCTAGAGACAGTATTTCTTTTCAGAATACAGGACACTGCTATTGTGATTTCCTCAATGCGCTCGTGGAATTTAAAAGATTAAAACTGCAATGCCCCACAACAAAGTCAAGTGGTAAACACAGATATATTCCAGGAATACATGAGTATAAAGGAGTTCATCATCTGAATCCAGCACAATACAATGCCTTAACTGTAAAAGCTGATCACACTTGCAAAACAGTGTCATCGACACACAGAAGCTAAAACAACTCAGACAACAGGAAAGAAGGACATTTGCCTGTGTGAATTTGCAAGTTACACAGTCAGTCAGGATGAAGCACGACAAGCAGCGTCTCGTGACTTCCATTTGTGCAACCTCATCTACAGCACTGTACTCAATACAATTTGCTTCATCTCAAATACATTAAATACTCAGGTGACAACAATGCCACATGGTAAATTCTAATATCACCTGTCACAAGGCATTTGCCATGACATATATCACTCCATCACTGCACTCTTTGCCTGTTAACCTCTCCAGTGGAGATTGTTAACACTCCACCTTTTGGAGCAGTTTCAGACGGCCACTTCTAAAGGTTATTTATAAAACACTTGTTGCAAGAAATTTTTTTATTCCATCCCTCCTTCCTGGCACAAAAATTTTTTCTGAAGCTGTGCGACTGGCAAGTCTCTAATAGTTATTCTTGATCTAGTACAAATCACAAGTAGTAATGACAATCTTTTTACCACTAGAGGGCTGGCAGTCCTCCTTCTCCCCTAAGATAAACCTCTTGTCTCAGTTCTTGGTTTACCGGGACACAATGAACTTTAAGAGAGGGTCTTAATCATCAGAAAAATACTGACTACATGCCAAACATCTGTTGAAATGCAAACAAGACTTACTGCATGTGATGTGCTTGAAGACAACACTGAGGCAGAGGAGAGGCTGCTCTGATGATTGGAAAGGGAGCTAGGAAGAAATTGCAAAGAATTAATACAATGAATTTTTCCTAGAACAAACTATATACACATACACACTCCTACAGGCAATTTTTTCTTTAACTAATATCTGACTACCTACTGTTTAATGAAAAAAATTAAGTACGGAGACAACTATTAATAACAAGAAACATGTAAAACACTGCTCATTTATATTTATCATTTTACTACATTTTTATAAAAACAACAGTTGCTTCAGCAATTATATCTCCAAGACATGAAAACTCCAAAACCAGAACATACCAGAAAAACTTTCACATAACACATGGTTTGTTTCTCATTCTTTCCCTGAGCAACTGCTGCTGGATGCCACAGGGGGACAGGTACTAGGTGGGGCAGTGCTTTGGTTTGGCTCACCACATTTCTCACATTTTAACCTGTATATCATTAGTTCAACTAACTAGAACTGCAGGGTATATGCCCCATAACTCTGTCAACAGCCCCAATACTCTCTTCAAAAGGCAAAGCTCAAAAACAAACAAACAAAAAACCAACACAAAAAAACATCAAACGAATAGCACTTGAGAAAGCAGGAAAATTAGACATACTACTACAGAATCTGGTAATTTAATCAAGGTATGTTCATACCACTACAAGCCCCCAAAAGCCATTTCCTTGTTCAAAAGACGGATCAGGACAATCAGTTCAGTTTTATACATACTGTAAAATTTGAGAATAAGAAATCCACTGATGAAAAACATCTACAGATTACTTCATTTTAGGAAGCAGCTCTGCATTAACACCACTTTTTTCCCTAGCTGACCAGGTCTGTGAACTTCAGGCAGTAGCAACAGCACTAACATTCATTTGTAATCCAAAGCTTTTTAAATGTCTCCTTGAAAGGTGACTGAAACTGGTTCTTAAACGTTTACATTGACGAAAGTTATAGCTTACATTTAAGGTCAAGAACACACAAAAGCACAATAGGAACAAGCAAAATAACAAGATGAACACAAAACAAAGCCAAACAAAACAAAGCCATACAAAACGTGTATGTTTTGGTGTTCAAAAAGCTCAATACGTGAATCAGAAGCAAGAGAGATCCTAATAACAAGAAGCATTTTAATATTCTCCATGGAAATAGCCACAAGAAAATACAGCAGTGTTTCCTAACAAAGCTTTAGACTAAATTATACGCCCTAATTTAAGGTCAAAGACTTCTCAGCTCTTCAACATGTTGGGCCAGAATAAGCCTTGGCAGTTTCACAGATTAATTTTACTTCAACCCTTTAAAACCGCTCTCCATCTGCAGGAAATAGGATGACACCACTTCAGGTAGCAAGGAAAGAAATGGTTCAGTTGCTCACCACCTTCCCTTCTTGTAAGAAGCCTTAATTCATCATCTGACCTATGGCACAGACTCAGACAAGAGCTGCCAGCACAACCAAGTTGGACATAGTTGGAATTCAGACATCTTTTCATGACTCTCAGTATCTGCCCAACAGTTAAGAACCCTCCAGCTAAAATTTCTACCAACATACATAGCTCTTCAACAAATGCGAGATGATTTTTCTAATGTGAATGGAATAACGCTGGTTAGCTGACATATTTACCATTTTATTCAACAGAAAACACCAGTATGAAAGAATCAACCATGCCCCAGCTGGGAAACAAAAATAAAACTGATATCCCATCAAATTAGTTTCCTGTATTAACAAATATAGTACATAGGTGAGCATTAAAAGTGTAACAAATCAGTTACTGTGTAACAAATCAGCACAGCCCCAGCATGTCACCTGTCTGAGGACAAAGCTCAAGTAACAGGGACAGAAGAATCAGAGAGGGTGTAAATGAGCTGAGCTGTGCTGAATATACTTCCAGGAACCTGATCTTTCAAATTGCCTTAAGGAAATGTCTTGGAAAGAAAAAACACACACTGTTCCTATGTTGGGTTTTGTTTTTTTTTTTGAGAAAAAAAATGTAAATGAAACTACAATACTTCACCATTAGACAGGAAGTAAACTCTTAAAGCAATGATTTCAAACATAAAGCAGTATACAAACAGCAGGCACTGTGGACAAAGTAGGAAAAGCAAAGTGGGGGAATCGATTTAGCTAATTTAACTGGCATGACTGAAGCAGGAGCCCCTTGAAACCCAAAGGTGTTTATATACCATGAAAATTTGAGGGCAGCGCTGCTGTATCATTAAGAGGCAGCCCAGGTCTCCCACTCTGCAAGCAGAAACAACCTGGGCTCTTCTGAATCTCTCTCCCCTAATTCCAGCTAATGCCAGAAAAGGGGACCCTGTTGTCTGATAGCCGCGATGTCAACCACCCTTACATTTGTCCTTTCCCAGAATTTTACTCCCTTCACAGGTCACCAAAACTCCTACTGTACCTGCTTAACTGGGAAAGTGAGCTGCTGGCCAAGTCACTGGACTGAGGCAAGCTGGGCAACGTTGCGGCGTGCTGCGATGCTGAAGGCAGAAGCGAAGCGGTGGTGGATACCACGCTAGGCATAGAACCAGCAGAAGGTAGTGAGGGAGAAGGCTCTGTCTTAGACGCTGGAACTGCTGAAGTAGCTGCAATGAGTTGAAAAGAGGCATTCAGAGACAAATTCCAGCATACCTGACTCCCAAGCTGGATTCAGAAATAAGTATTCTACCCTCGGTTTACAAAAATCTGACTGTTAAGAACCAGGAAAAGTATTGAGGAATCCAGCTATTCAGGAAAATTCAGATGGCCACAGAACTATCAATTTCTCCCTTTAAGCTCTTCACTTACAACAGATTTATGATTTTCAC
Source organism: Chauna torquata (assembly GCA_013399475.1). Lineage (NCBI taxonomy): Eukaryota > Metazoa > Chordata > Aves > Anseriformes > Anhimidae > Chauna > Chauna torquata. Next base: position 90,469 of record VXAL01011431.1, on the reverse strand, counting down.
TGGTAGGCATGTAGAAAACTACAGTCTTCTACCCTTCACCTCCCACTGTCTGATTATTAGCTCACAAGTCCATCCTCATTTTAAAATTCCTCACATTTGATTTCAATCCCTTTCTGCAAACCAAAGTTGTTTGCACTCTTCCAGGCACTGCAAAAATCTACTTTTACCTACAGCTCCAATTCTTCGCTCCGACCTACACAGCAACACTGATGTCTGAGATTTGGATTGCCGGAGTATAACGGCACATTAAAACTAATCTGTTTGGAGTACTGACTCAAATATGTAATGCATTAGAATAAAATAAGCTACAATAAAATGCCGCCATTGAGCACAGCATTAAGCACGGTCAAAGAGCTGTCAAATATTGCCTTAATTTATTTGATCTAGACAACAAAAAGTGGTTAGCATTAATACTACTTTTTAGCCTATATACAGTAGAACTTGTTTACCACAAACCTGCCTTTCCAAAGGAACACTGCACTGCAATAAGACAAATATCTTGCAACAGAACAATTCTATTGCCCAATATAATCCCCAGCTGTTTCTACACTTCTATCTCTTATCCTCTGACGGAGGATAGTACACAGAACCGGACACTCACACATCAATAAATCTCAGAAATAGCTGAGCCCTGCCTTATGCTGGGCCATGCTTTCATACAACACCAGAGACCACTGTACAGTGGATCATCGCTATCTTGCGATGCTTGCGAAGTCAGACAGTCTTAGAATGCTCATCAAACATGAGTCATATATATGCTTAGAAGTTAAGTATCACTGTTCACATCATTGGTTTTCTCTCTAAATGACTGAAGTCAGGTTGCTGGATTGGATGCTATGCAAAGAGAAATCAAGAGGTCTTGACCTTGACAATAAGCATGAGTGTAGCTGACAACAAAGAAGAAAATTCAAGTGATAAAAACAAAAGCATAGTTATGAAGGACACAACTGTATCACTTGATACCTTCTGGCAACATTCATATAAAGATAAGTAAACAACGCTTATAACTCTCAATACATTTACGCCAGGATCCACTTCTTGAAATCAAAGTAGATGTCCCCAGTACAAGGGACAGAATCACCAGCTTCATTAAAACCCTTTAAACGATGCCTGAACATGATGTGCAAGACAAAAGAAAACCAGGAGACAAATAGGATGGCCAGAATTATAATACTAGCAAGTTTTGAATGGCTACAGGTTTAGGAAGGATGAGACCTGGATATTGAAGAGCAACAACAGGGAAGACGAGAAATGACCAACTAAGGATATTAGCAGCATATACAGAAGGCAAAAGGTCAGTGCTTTCAAATGTTTAAAAAAGAGATTTCAAAATAGTTCGGACACATGAAATAGATACATGGTAGAAGACTGATTCCGACTTATGGGCCTGAGACAGAGAAAAAATAGAAGTATTTCAAAAGGGAACTGGCATTGAAAATGGGACTACTAATAAAACTGTTATACAATAATTACAAAAATATTTGAGATTCTCAGATCTTTGCTTTCCATAGCAAAAAGACAAATCTGGTAGTGAATTTCAAAAATTGTTAATTCTGTACATGAGAGTCTATTTGCAAAGCTGCCCCATGTATTATGATCTTTTAAGAGGTAACTCTTTAGGCATATACCCTCCCCCTCCTGCTCACTTAAACTGAACTTGGCACTAATGAAACAGTTTATAGGTCTGAATACTCAAGTTCTTTCCACTTGGAAATATAAAAGAGCTGCCCCCATGTTTAAAAAGAAGGATAGACTTTAAGCTGAAGTGTTGGAATTCCAAAAGATATTCATTCAAGCTGCTGCCCTTGAAAAATTCCGTAAGCCAGTATATAAAGGTCAGAAGAGTAAAAACTACATTTTAATTCTTTTAACTCCACGAAGAGAGCTATAGGAATGCTACAAGTAAATCACCACACAAGAAAAAAAAAGGCCAAGATGAAAAGAACAGAATTGCCTGCATCAGAGCCAACACTGTATTATTGTTACTCTACTGCAAGATAGCAAGCCACCCAGCAGAGGGAGCCTGTTAGTCACCCTTATTCCCACAGGGTTGCAACTGAGTAATTGAGCACTACACCCAGCAAGAGGTGCTTTCAAAGAATGTGACCGTTTCATTACCACTAAATGCTAATTGCAGCTTTCCAAACGAGAACTGGAAGAATTGGTAAGAAACTGTATATTAAATACTTTTTGATACAGAAATTCAAAAGAAAAAAGTGAAAATAGCAGCAGCAAAGCAGCTCTTCTAATGCTTAAGACTGCTCAGGGTTGCACACTGGGTATAGATTCAATACGGCTGCTTCCATATTTCAGTTTTCTCCAATAAGCAAACTGTACATCCTGTGCAAGTACACAATAAACTCAGATTGATCAGCCAAAAATTAGGCAGGGAGAACTACATAAAACCTTAAACCAGATGTCACTGCTACAATTCTGCGCATACCAAGTTGTAAGGAAAAATGAGAAATGAGTCCGGTGCCCAACTTACAAGTTTCATAAACTTACTGTCAAGAGTTGCCTGTGTTCTAACACCACTGTGCCCGTTCTGTAAGCAAACAAGAAATGAATAAATCTTAGAAGTATGTTATATTTTCAGAATGAATCACACATTTAACATGCTTCATGCAAAATTCTATATTCATTCTAAATCAGAAGACAAAAAAGGGAGAAAATGAACTTTTTACTGCCTTTAACAAAACCACGTAATAAAGTTCTCAAGTGCAAAGTGTCCTGAACATACAGAATCCCATACACTGCCCATACTACACCCATCAGCAGGAGACCTTCCCATGTATTGTATATCACAAACTTCAGGTTCACACCAATATGAAAGAAAGGATTGCATTAACATATAGGAAATGGTTGTGCTTTTGATCTAATGCAACTCACAATTTTAACTATCCAAGTTACACAGAGACGCCAATTTTTTTCCATTGAAAGATAAGACTTGAGAAGCACCAGTTGTTTTTTGGGTAACGCTGGAGTACAGAAGTGGATAGTCTACGCTTGATCCTCACCAGTACATACGAGCTAGTGCAGAAGACAAGTGTGACTGAGCCATTACATAACAAAGGCCAGAAGCAAATAAACTTACAAACTCTCACAAGTTCCTTAAACATTTAATAAATTCTCTTAAAACAAAGAGTAGGTGCTTTTGAGTATCTCCCAAGAGAGATCCTCTGTCCTAGACCAGATCTCACCTTATGCTTTTTAAAATAAAACACAATACTAATTCCTACTGGTGTTTAAATTCAACAAAAGAGTAATGCTTGAGGGGCCAAAACCAGTTTGAGATCTATTTGCTAGATTCCTTATAAATTTAATAAATGATATGCTTTTGGATAGAAACTGTCAAGTCATAGCAAACTACCGTGACTAATATTTACACAGAGAGCTAGTTGCTTTTTTAAAAGCTAAGTTTGAGGGAAAGAAACTCAACCAGAATGTTAAAGCATTACTAAGAAAAAAGGTCAAGCAGCAATTTAAGATGTCAAGACCCTAAAAATCAGAGGCTCTTATATCCCAAATACAGTATGGCCAGAAAATGGCTACACAGTAAGAAAAGAAAGCACAAATAACAGAGTGGGCTTGGGTATCAAAGAAACCACTCGGTTTGGTTAAAAGTATTAGCATAGCAGGGTTATACAAGTCTAACACGGATAAGAAAACTTCACCTTTTTCAAGGCCTTATTTCTGAAATTCACTCACCGTAACTGCAACAGGGGGTGGTTCAGACGGAGCCATGGAGCTTTGGTACGCTATCCTACTATGCACAGAAGTCTGGTCATAGGAGGAAGTTGTTGTTACTGGGCTAGTGCTCTGGGATGAGCAGGTCAGACTGGAAGAGGTGATGGCAGAGGTTGTGTAGGTGGACTCCTGTACTGTATTGGATATTGGCAAAGAGGTATTCAAAGGATCACTGGAAAAAGTAAAAATTATTTACCAAGATGGTAAATGAGATCTCAAACACCTTTATGAAAACATCAGCTCCTACAGAGTTACCTATAACTACCTAACTAAAACATGTAGTCAAATCTACACTACTTATATTAGAACAAATCATGAATATAATTTTGCTTTGGTGCCCAGTAATCATTTCTTCAAAACCATCAGCTACATTAAGCACCATTCACCTTCCTCCTGCCAGCCCAACCAAAACAATAGTTGACACACATGCACATTTCAGTCAACTTCTTTCCACCCTCTCAAAGGATAAATTAAGGATCATAATCTCCCCTTCTCAAACAACTAAATCCATAAAGTCTGGTACATGATGAGAAACACCTAATCTCTTTTTACAATAGAATTCTAACATTACAGTAGCAGTTTAACAAAATAAAATATGCAAAGAGGAAAAAATACTTGAAAACACACAGGAGTTTTTTTATTTTCTAAACAGCCTAAATCTTTATAGAACTAGAAATGAACGTGGAAGTTCATTTTTACTAGTGTTTCTGAATAAGTTTCAGGAAGCTTTTTACTGAAGTCAATTCCTGAATAAGGAAGAAATAAATGGGTTATTGATACATTTGTATTTATCATTGCCTATTTTAGCATTTCAATAAAAGCTTCTGCAGACTGAAAGCCTGGCTTCTTTTCTCATTCTACAGAAGCATCAGATCTGCAATCTGGTTCCAATCTACTGACACACATATATGGTACAAGGTTCATCTCTCCAGGATCAAAAGCAGAAAAATTCAAGTTGTGAGGAACAAACTCTCCAGCAAATTTAAAAATCGGGACAATCAAACACGAGGAAGCAATTCTACAAAGGGTAGCTTCCTTTAAGGTTATTTACATTCATGTGATCTCCAGCTTCAAATCAACCCATCCGGGAGATTTTGACCATCATTAGAAAAGAGACTTCTCCTTTAACATGCCATCCACAGAAAAAAACAGCCTTTCAAGCCATCATATTTCCCCCTCCCATTATTCGGTAACTGTGCCTTGACGTATTTTGCACAAACTTGACCCTTAGAGAGGACATTTAAGAAGGCACAAGAGGAACTCACACGTACTTTACAGATTTTGAGTACAAGCTATTGTTGGTCGCCTGGCTGGTATTCTCACTGCTTGAAGTTGATCCAAACTCTGGGAGTGCAGGCTCTGATCCAAACTCCAGAGCTCCAAACTGAACGTTTAACCCTGTCACATCAGCCGATCCAGGCATCTCCACTGCAGAGGCAGGAATCTTAAAAGGGAAAAACAAGCCACAATTCCTTTCTATGCACTATCTGTATTAAAGATATCAGTGACTGACACACTCTCCTCCCGTAACAACAGGCTTCTTCAATTACTGCCTCAATCTTTGCTGCTAACTACATCTGTCACAACCCCCCAGTTTATATCACATAAATTAACTCCACTCTTGTAATCTGAAATTAATTTATTGATTCTGTGCCCTGATCTGGAGCTGAAAGTGTTAGCCACGCTATTCTGCAATATGCAAGCATCACCCACGTCTACCCCCCTTCATCCAACATTCATCTTGTGGCCACTTAAGTCAATCCAAAATCACTCAGCAACAGTCATTTTCCACACAAAGCAATCAGATATGTGCTTGGAAAAAGACAACATCATTGTATTTTGGACCGTAGAACTATCCAGCTTAGAATTCTCTGCTTTATAAACACAAAACGTATGATGATCTTTGTTCCCCTTTTCCCTAGTAACTCATATGCATTTACTAAGGACTGGGTGCCTTCGAACTACCCACCTTGGATGCTGGAGTTATCCTCCGTTTTGGTGGTTTTATCTGTTTCTGCTGGGTTTGATGGGCAGTCACTGCCTGGTTATCCATAGATATACTGGGGAGCTGTAACATTTTGCTTACAGCTGTAGAAGTGTCTACTGGCGATGGCTCTCGGAGCTTTACCTGGGAGGAGAAGGACTCCAGCCCAGGAGGAGGAACAGGAACTGCCTGCGTTTGTTGTTGCTGTCGCTGGGTCAGCTGGCTCAGAACTGGGGATGGTTCAGGCTGGGATTTAAAGTCTGGTCAGCATTTGGAAAAAGAAAAATCAAAATTAAAGCACTAAACTCTGCTCTTGGTGCTTCTGTTCTTTATGAAAGAATCTGGGTGACTTGACACATTTGACAGCTATTATTTTCTAGCGCGTGCAAGTCTCTTCCATACATCATCACACGAGTTCTACATGGAACATTACCATTGCAATAATAAGGCCAACATTTGATATCCCCTATCTTAAATGAACAATTTTCGTCAAGCATTATTCAGCTTTCTTTAAAAATAAAAAAATAAACCCATCTATACAGTCACATATTACTACACATTAGGCATCAAAAAGCTGTTATGATTTTAGTCAAACATGGCAAGTTTCACTGCAACAAACTGTGCCAATAAATTGTTATAACTTTCAAGATGCTTGGACTTGCAATTTAGAGGTATTACGAGTTACAATTCCTGCCCCTACAAAGGAGAAGATTTTCAACACAAATAGGAATTCATCTACCATCTCAATCTAGCTGAAACTCAAGAGGCACTGGACAGTTTTTTTCCCCCAAGTCTTCCTCTTCCATAATTTTCAGATGCTGAAAGCCAGGCAACAGCTTGGAGCACTGGCCAACAACCATAAGAGATCCACAGCACTCGCAATCCGAAGGGTTTTTTTAATTCAGTTGGCAAAGTGCATTAGAAAGCAACTTGAAATGTACATAAACATTTTTTCAGAATTGCTGCATGTAAAAGATGATAACTGCTACCAAATTGGCTGCTTATCTATTTGGGGACACACACACACACACACGAGAGATACAAGAGCTATCATTCTTTACAGTGAGAATGCTGCTACAAACTGAACTGCCAAAAACAAGTTTCTGTCATGTTCACCACTGTTTCTGCCAATTGTACTTAATTAAATGAAAAATCCATACAATTACAAACAGACAAAATGGGTAACCTGCATCATTCTCAGCACATGCAGACTTCACACAAGGGAAGAACAGTGAGGCATGATGCACATTGTGAAGAGATCATGTAGTACTCATTCAAAATTCATGTAATAGTTATAAGAGAAAAAAATGGGGAAAAAAGACAAAATATAGTAAGTACATCCTTACATTCAGCTAGAAACAGCATAGGCAAAAAGATCAAAATATTTATTTTCCAGGATTTGCTGAGAAATGAACTCACACCAAAGTTCCACTTAAATACTCAGGCACACTAAACCAAACTTGTCACTCCGCGAAGGCTCAACAACATCTAAAGATGCAACACATTCTACGGATAGGCTTAAGCCTATCAAAACTTAGTTTGTGATACATTTGTAACATCTATTACCAGCAGGTAAGCTTAACTTAAATGTTGTAACCAATTTTATTAGGATTACATTTTTAAAAAAAGCTTTTAATCAGGGCCATTTTAAACTGTTACTGGCGTTAAGAAATTTTACAGACTAACAGAGAGAGAAAGAGAGAGAAGACTATGTCAAAGCACTCACCAAACTGACTAAGGACTGAGGACTGAGTAATGGGTGGTTTTAGATCCCAAGACGATGTGGTAGTTGTGGTAGTGGTGGTAGAGCTACTATTGTTTTGTTGAGAGGTAAACTGACCCAAACCTGGAGATTTCAATTGGTCCAAGATTTGGGATCCAGTAGAGTTTGCCAATTTAGAGGATCCAAGTTCTCCAAAGCCAGAACAAAGAACTGCAGACTGCCAAAAGTCAAGAAGAAAAAAAAAAGGAAGGGAGGAGTTAAGTATTTAATAAATAATTTGAAAATAATCATAAGGTCACTGGCTACAGCTGTTATTTGGTAACAACTGAAACCTCTCAGCCCTAGATTACTAATAAATGACAACTGAAAAATTCAGCAGTTGTAGCATATGGCCAGATTCTCTTGTTATCACTGATACACTTTCGCCATCAATTGCAACAAACTAATTTTCCTGAATCCACACATCCCAAAAAACATTTAATTACTAATAGCTGAACAGATTTTCAAAGAACACATGTGCCCATTAAACCCTTATAATTATTAAAGAAGTGAAGTCTTTTTCTTTTCATTACTCCAGAAAACTCAGAAATACTCATGCTTCCACAAAAAGCAGTCAGATATGTGCTTGGAAATATCACATCATAGTTTTCTGGCATAGAACTCTTCACTACAAACAAATGACTTCATCTGAAATCAGCATGCAGTAAACGTATCTGTTGCCTACTCAAAAATTAATACAAGTACTTCATGTAAACCAAGAAATAACTGCCGAGCAAAAACAGAAAAAAGGTTTGTTTGTTTTTTTTTCCTCTGAGAGAGAATATTCTTAATCCCATTTCTTCAGCATTTGCAACCTGAATTTTACAAATACTGAAATGTTTCATGAAATGACCAGTACTGGAAAAGTTGCTTAACCTGAAATATTTGCTCATGAAGACTACTCAGAAAGGATAAGACAATTTTACCAGACTCTGAGGAGAATAGGAGTTTACAGCACTGGAACTGCCAGTTCCTGATGCCATCTGGGTGCTATGCTGAGAATTTGTGAAGACTAGGGCTTGGCCAAAGGTCTGCTGCTGGGGAGCCTCAAATGAGTTGCCTTCTGTCTCTTGAGTGGAAGTCACAGGCTTTTGAAGCAATGTTACCAAATCAATGCTGTAAGAAAAAGTAAAGTTTGGCTAGAATAACTATGATGATTAGGCTGTGCTGAAACTGAAGAAAGCGGTAACAACACTAGATAAAGCTGCTATACCAGCAACAGAGCTAATACTGATCAACTGCCTTTTGTGCTTGTCTGCCACACAAAAACTCCATATGAAGAGGAAGAATATAGCTTTTGCTAGAAAGTAAAATCCTGCTAGCTGAGACCTTCTACTACATTTAGAATCTAAATTATCTTTGCACTCTTTTCAAAAAGATTATCAACTTTTGTAACGTAATGCATCACACAAATAACCTATACGATCAATATAATCAAGAGACAAGTTATAAAAGATGTCATGTTTCAGTAGATCCTGCCAGCTTATTTTAAATATATATATATATATATAAATTATCCACACTGTATATCACACTATCCCTCTAAAAAGAGCCAGCGATCAAAGTCCTATCCTCTGTATATGATGGGTTTGAGGACAGTAAAGAATGAAGTCACAAATACAGCAACTGAGTGAATGTGTGGTGACATGGAAGTCACAAGAGCAGCAGAAATAAAAGTTACTCAGATAGCAGGCACCTATCCAAAATTACCCTACCACATACACCTATGCAGGATGAGAAACATGTTTTCTTATACTTAACATACTTTATTAACCCCTAGTGGAAGTTTATCCACAGAAAAGTAAAGCATTCAGACAATATAAATCTACTCCAAAAATTCTGATATCCTACACAATCTGCAGGCTTGGGCTGAAAAGCCGCTTCCAGCACTTTCATTAATACAGATTTCTTAATGCCTCAACTTTTTTGCAAGTAAAAAAAAAAATTACCAGAACTTAAAGTGATGAACTAAAACATTTTCTAACGTACTTTCGGGGACACCCAGTGGAATAACATATGCTCACATGTTCATTGCTCTGATGTAAATCGCCTTTAAGAAGCAAAGGAATATAAACTCCAGACCAGCTGACACCATGCCTCCTCCAGGTTATATCCATGTTACAAGGAAAGTTTCACTGCAGTCCGGAGTTCAGCAGTACAGCTATATCGGGATCTTTGGGACCATCAGACCATCTAGTTTTCAGATCCTGTGGTATCTGACTACCGACATCCTCATCACACAATTCTAACCTGCCCTCCTCTGACCTGAGGAAATGTCAGCTAATGCAGGAACAGATTCTATACCACCACCTGCCAGGCACTCGGTGAAGATGAAGGCAACCACAGCAAGGCTGCAACTGCCACAGTTTTGATACTCCGATCTCCATGTCAGCAAAGACAAGTAATTGGGATGCTTATCAGGAAATTCAGCTTCTTACTAATTCAAGCTTTTCTGTTAACATGTTTGTCAAAGCGCTGCATTCTGAGCACTTTTTCACCCTACAGGGGCAGGATTTCTGTTTCCTGGACAGCAAAGCCAGTGCCTCCTTTTCAACAGCAGAAAACCTTTCTTCCCAGTTATCTTCATTTCTGCCTGTAACCAACTAGTCTTTGTGCAGAAGAGAGTCTTCTCACTATTACTCTCATGGATTTGGTAAGTTTGGTTCCACATCCACAGTCCAAACACAGGATTCTAGGTAACACATGAACCCACAGAACCAACTATTTGCGAGCAAGGCTTTTGCAATTTTGAAATTATCCTGACCAATCTCTCACCAGGGCTATCCTCACATTCTATCCAACATCTGCTTTAATATCTGCAGCCTAACATTGCTTCACCAGCAGAAGCTTTTTAACATATAGGGAAAATGTGGAAGAGCTTACCTTTGCCCAGGAGTCACATGATTCTCAGCTGGAACAGAGGAAGCAGTAAAGACTTTTGTTTCAGAAAGCTGAAAAAGGAAAAAAAAAAGAGTATTTTAATCATACACATGTTCACACCTCACTGCTGCAACATCTGAAAAAATTCCATCTTGGTCATGTACTTCTAGATAAAAGTAAACGTCAAACTACTGTTACAACCAGTTATGCTGCAGCTCTGCTTAAAAGGACAAAAAACATAATCAAACTTCAGCATTTTCAACAGAATCAAGTACCAATTTAATTAAAGCATTAGGAAATTCGATCTACTGAACACAACGATATACCAAGGTATCTAACACTAGTTTGGGCAATAATAACTGAAAAATATACCAGTAGAAACTAATTAATGTGACAGCTGGTATATCATCAGCACAAAGATACCTTGTGTAGACAAAATTTAGGACTCTACAGAGCAGCTCTGATAAATCCTGTTGCAGAAGTCTAACACGCTGCACTGCTTCCATTTACTCACTTCATCCATCCCTTTGTTTTACACTTCAGCTCACACGCACCACCAGCGGAGGTGGGTTTGCACTCAGGTGTACGCAGTAAACTAGCGTTCGAGGTTCCTTCTTGGCACTTTTGCTAGGGGCACCAATAACATCTTAAACTTATTGCTCTGCAAGCATGAGTTCAAAAACAATAACAAAGGGAGAAGTATGTAAACGTTTACACTGGTATAACCAGTCAGTCCACCCACAGCAGAAGCCTGTACTGTTTACACCATTCTGTTACAGTAATAGATACTTGCACNGCGGCAAAGGAAGCGATTCTTTTTCTAGCTTTCCTTTTAAAAAAATAATAGTAGTTAAACAGCTACAACTTCGTAGGGCTAATTCACTTCTGTTGATAGGAATACTTATAACCAGAACAGGTCTTAAGCCAATACAGGTTCGGTTCAACAAGATAAAGAAATTGCCTATGTAATGGTCATATTTCAAATTAAATTTGCACAAAATCACCCTTAACTACCATGGTGTAACTTTGCATTCAGACTAAAGAATAACTGACCTATTCAAACAGTTACAAAGAATCCCTTTAGAATGCCTGAATACAGCTTCTGCAGGAAATTACACATTTTTAATTGCACACACTGCTAGCAGCCCAGTTTAAAGGACATCATGGACGCCAGCCAATTTCACCTGCCATCCCACAGGCAGCTCTACTGAAAGCACATATATCCACGCACGTGTTCATCTGACTAGGACTCCCCTACGAAACACTGCTGATTTAAGCTGTCTGAGGCTGACTGGGAGCTATCACCACTCAGAGGCGCAGTTCAAATGCTTCACACACGCTGCTAGCACCCAGTTACTTGCAACACGGTGGGTCGTGAAAAAATGAAGCTCTCAGTTCCTCCCTCCGCTTCCTTCCCTTCCCTTGCCCACAAGACAAGGTATTTTAATCCCATCTTTGTTGAACACATTTCAACTCTGTCCTGTGCATAAGGTTGCCAGCCTACAACTCCATGTACTGATTGAAACTAACAATGACGTTTCAGCTCAAGCATATTTGCAATTAGAAAGGCTCTTTCTTTATTGTTCAGCCCTTGCCCCACCGCACGTGTTATTCCAGAACAGCGTGTACTGTACTTTTTGTAGCATTATGAGATTCCTGCATTATAAGGCATAAGGAGGTCAGCTAATGGCAGAGCGGCAGCCTATGATCTGCAATCTCTTGGTTAAATATTAAATTCTTTGTAATGTCAACAGTTTCTTATGCCCACTTAAGCCAGGATAAGACCAACTGCGGCCAAAACACTGATGAATCCTACAAACCACGCAAATCAAGGAGCCTGAGGATGTTTGTGACAACCTAAAAGCATGCTCAAAGTATGAGACAGGAAATGTTCTCTAAGTAAACTAGCATGCAAAACAACTCCCAAGTCTTCAGCTACCAGCTCTGCTGCATTTAAATTTACACTACACCCTGTCCCTATAGCAAACTGCCACAAACTTAAATCAAGCACCTAATTCGAAAGTCTGCAACAATAACGGCATTTATCGAACACATACTTTATGCAGCAGCTGAAAAGTTTCTTTTTCTTTTTTTGGTTACAGAGATGTATTTAGTAGTTCTTAGAGGTAGTATTATCATCTTCTGACAAAATCATTTACGCTCACCATACACTACACTCGCAAATCTTCCGCTGAGGCACTGGCAATTTCCCAGAACCAAATGAATGGTCATGAACCATTTGCATGTGGCAGCTTATTTCCTCCATCTGCAGTGAAATGCCTGTGCTTTTCGGCTCTTGTTCCTATGATAAAATCGTTCTCCAGTCACCAAGCAGACAACATATTTAACAAATAGCTAACAACTGCTATGGCCAGCTGATATGCGATGGAACAGGAAAATATATTCAGGAGTCCTTATGAAAAACTAACATCAACAAATCGGAAGTAACAAAACCTCACTACTGTTTTGGTATGATGTACTGAAGTTAAAGAAATTAAAACAAGTTCTCAAGCTGCTTCCTAGCAAAAGAAACTACCACTAAAACAGACTTTTTTTTTTTTTTTTTGAAGTGTTGCTGTTTCAAATAAAAGCTAAGACTGCTGATATGGTACAGAACATGTTTGTGCCTCTTCAGCAATTTGTACATACTCATTTTCTATTCTTCTGATAGTTTCTGTAGTTAAGCTTTATTTTCTTAGCCATGAGAATATGAACACAAATTTAATAGGAAAACCCAGAGCTCTCTACAGTACCTCAAAATTTGTCTGGCCCTTCACTGTCCATGTTCCAAATGCCCCTTTAACTAAATACAACCTATTTTCACTGCAAGTAGTTTCCACTCTAACAACCTACTATACTCATTACTTTATCAAAGATAAATACCAGACAGGACTATCAGATCACAAAAATCTAATCCTACTTAGATCAAACGTCAAATTTCACTCACCTGTTCAAATACTGACCTTGCAACTTATATCTGACTAGAGAACAAAAACTTAAACAAAACTGTTCTTCAGAAAAGCACCTGGTCATTATCTGCAGATAGCATATACATCAGCTTCCTTGATCGTTTCAATCATTAGTCACACTGCTAGACTTGTTTAATTACACGGTTAAATGCATGGCTCCGTTTTACAGCCACAGGTTCATATTATGCCTTTTTCTGCTAGGTTAAGAACAGAACCCATTATATGCTGATCAAGTAACCTTTTTAAATTTTTGACAAAGTTTACTGAATCCAAAATCTCACTCTAGCACCTCTTCTATCAGTTAATTATTTCCAGCTATTTTCCACAGCTTTTGCTTTGTAAAAGCAATAAATAACTGAACGCAGTACTTCAGAATCAAGTTCAGAGGAGTCCCCATACAGAAGTATATATCAAGAACAATTAAGAGACAGGGAAGAGTGCCTACAGGCAAAAAGACTACAGTAGCTTTTTTTGCTACAGCATCAGCCCTTTAGGAAATCATGCTGAGCTGTTCTTTTTTCATCATCCACTACAACCGTAAAATATTTTCAGTTGCTGCTTTCCAGAAAACAGTCCCTTGTTCTGGCGGTATGCCTTGCGTTCTTTATTCCTATTTTAAAAAAAAAAAAAAAAAAGTGGAGGGGTGGCAGTTGGTTATATTAAAACATTTCTCATTTGAACAGGTCACGTCTAGCACAGATGCAGATTTCTCCATGCAACTGGTTTACTTTCATTTGACAATCCGATAACTTTTGGATTTCCCTACCATTTTATTCGGCAGTGATTTTATTTTTACTTCCAAAGCATTGATAAAGACACTACATGGCATCTAGCCTAGGATTTAGCCCAGCACTGGATCCCTTTTGTAGCACTCCTAGAGACACCCACGTTTAGTAAGGATCTTCCTGCAAAAGACTATCTGCCAAAATTTGTAAGACAGATCAGAATCTATTTAACGTGTTTTTTGATATCGTGAAATTATTTTTAAAAGACAACAAAAGACATAAAATCTAATCTCTTACAAGGACATACTTTATCTTCACACTTCACTTGTAATTTACTTGAAGACCAAAACTAGGTTTATTTGAAATGGACTTATTTTCCACAAAAAAACACTGAATGGCATAAACTGTATCCTATACTTCCATTTTTTTAATCAGATGAATCAATTTTCCCCTTTTCTCCAGGCACATTCTGGGCTGATTTGCCTGCAGCTCTCCATTTCATTCATTCTTTCTGAGCACCAGTACATAAGTAACTTTCTCTTATGTTACAGCTTTCCAAAATTAATGAAAATTAACAAGCTAGAGATTTCACCTGCTGCTCTTTCAAGACTCGTGTGCAAACTATTGAGGTTTAATAATAATAATAAAAATCTATCCCTAGTGAGAACTGCTCAATGTTCCTTCCATAGTACGAATGCTGTATTGTACCAGTGCCACACAGAGTGGAGAAACAAGGCCAGATATTTTCACTATCCTTAGCCCGCTACTAGCATGTACTGCAGAAGTAGGGGACAGATTTAAAAAAACCAACAACCAGCATGCCAGCATTTGATGGCAGTAACTGACACAGAGAACCTGGGACTAGGTAACATTTTAGAGTTCTTTTAATTTTCTCAAAAGACACAGCCTCCTTATTGGGTACATCAGAGTTTTCGCATCTGTTACGCAACCCGTTCACACATTCCTGGGGATAGCACTGACGTGCCACCCTACAGGAGGAGGCAAAAGGGATGACTTCCGAGACAAGCTCTTACTCTTCTAAAAGTAATCTTGAGATAATGAATGTTTCTATAAAAAAAATGAACAACTCCTTAAACGCGATGGTTTTCTCTCCCTATTTCTTGCTTGTTTTCTGAACTGCTTAAGCTTTAATACAATAGACTGAAAACTTAAAATCACAAATGTTTTAATAACAAATATGCCAAATATTTTGCAGACATGAAGACATCTCTTGCCTGATGAAGAACAAGAACAAAGATTGTTCCAGTACTTTAGACAATACATCATGATGAAACAACAGGAATGAATCAATTAAGTGCTTATTTCAGCACACTACTAGCTCCTCTTTTAATATTCTGAACACAAAGAGGACTGATTGGAATAATTATGCACATTTCAAGCCAAAAGCATCAATGATGAGTCTAAACCCGATGGTAAGCTTCAGGACTTGAACAATTACATAAAGTCTTGTGATGATATGGCTTTAAATCCCTACATAATATTAGGGGGAAGTATGCAGATAACACCCATCACTATTAAGCAGCAGAGAACTATAATTCACTAATACTTAATATGGGACAAAACTTAACATTTTGTTATCCATGTATAGGCCACCCAACAAAATAAAAACATTTCTTGATTCAATTTTATTTAAAGTTAAGCTTATCTAAATATTTACTCTTTTCAATGGAAATTACAGCAAGAAACATAGTAAGAAACATCACTACATACACAGAAGAATTAATTAGAACACTGAGGTTTTGAAAACAATGCAGAAACTCTGAAAAAGGTAAATAATGAATGCTGTCTGTCCAAGAAGGTACACTTACGTCTTCATTCCAGTCTTCTGCTGTCCATTCTTCTATTGAATTTTTCCATGCTCCTATTATTATTTGGGGAAGGAAAGAAAACAGTTACAATCTAAAAGCACAACGTCATGTTTCAACCCTTCCGCATTATAAGTGATCCTGTTTTGATTATTAGTAAAACACAGAGTGAGGAGATGGTGACTGGAGACACGGGAAGCCCTAGGAAATTGGTCTGCAGATTTAAAACCTTTGGGAGTTTTTTTTTTTTTCTTTTTTTTTTTCTTTAGTCTATGATTTCAGGAATTTCTTAGCCACTGTGGCACCATAGTTCACATGAATGCATGTCTGCAACCAGTGATTAATATCAAAGGTTGGCAAGAACTTCTTCCTATACCTGCCCCCAGTGACAGAGAGGTTGCTCAGCCCTTCCACGGGATCTCCCAGTTCCATACACAAATTCATACAACCAAAACACCTGCTCCGACATCCATTATCCTACTTTCTACAGACACAAATTCAATACCCAAGCTATGCTTCTGGAAGCTCCTTTCCAACCTGTTCACCCTCTCCTCAGGGCAGAGCAACCCAAACCCCTTCTCCTTACAGAAGGATTTTATCTTAAGACATATATAATCAATATAATGGCAGCAGAAGAGTCAATAAGCTTCCACCGTAGCTGCAAAACATTTCTTCTCATCACCTGTGGCAGAATTTCTTTGGCAAACACTGGAGCACAGCACCCAGTCCACAGCATGCGGCAAAGGTAAAACTACAGGAAACGACCCTACAGATTTAAAAACCAGATCCCTTCCCTAGAAAACAGCAGACTCAGACATGCAAGAGCGATGAACGGACTGAAGGCCTTGCCCACCAGCATAAGCACAGGGAAGGGTAACCCAGCAACAATCCGAGCTTTCATCCGAACTAGAGAACCACAAGCAAAGAAAACACCGGTAGTGAAGTTTCTGGTACCATCACCTTTGATCGAGCACAAAAGCAAAAGAACTATGACTTTAATCACATCCAGTTG
Source organism: Chauna torquata (assembly GCA_013399475.1). Taxonomy (NCBI): domain Eukaryota; kingdom Metazoa; phylum Chordata; class Aves; order Anseriformes; family Anhimidae; genus Chauna; species Chauna torquata. Next base: position 73,564 of record VXAL01011431.1, on the reverse strand, counting down.
TTTAACCAGGAACCCCTTGAGACAAATCCGTTCAGAAACGAGAGCCCCTTGAAGACAGCATCAAATCCCATTTGTACTAATGCCATCACTAAATTAGTGCATTCGTTCGTATGCTTTCACAAAGCGGCATCCAAGGCAGAGCAGTGTGGAATGGCACTAATCTAGTGACGGGAGCAGGCCAACCACAGAGAGATACACACGGGGTGAGGAGGGAGAGATTTTATACCTTGGAATCCAAAATTATTTGGCAGGTCCTGAACAAGGTAACATCCACTCTGTGTTGGCTCTGTGGAGCAATATAAAATTGCCTGAAATATCTTTGTGGTTTTTACCACAGCCCCTAAAAGGAGGGGATTCTTTCTTACTGCAAAATATCAAGGCACTTGAAAAATAACTAAGGATCATACGAGAGCATGCCAAAATTATTACAATACCTCAGATTTCTAGACCAACCCACACGTTTCCACAGAAATTTTGGAAATGAGGCAAAGCCCAATGAGCAGCACTCTTTAGAGACAGTTGATTTTCTTTCCCCTCTCCTGACCAACACACAATCACTTCTTCTGATATTTCTTCTTTAAAGAAATTCATCCCCATATCTGTCCTGCCTGTATTTGTCTCGCCCTGCCCAGAGCAAGGCCTATCTCTGTAGAAGACGAACCTTGTGCTGGTGCCAGAACTCCACAACGGAACTCAGAGTCTGTTAAAACAAACAAAAAAAGCCTTGACAAAGCACACCCGTCTCTTGTGTTCCCCCTCACACCTTCAGGAGCTGTTTGGAACAATACTTGGGACATTTCCCTAACGTTCCATGTAAATATTTATCTGTTGCTTCTACTTATGACTGTACTTCTGTGCATTTACCCTTTTCAAGTACTGAACACAACCCCTCACCCTTTTATTAGCTGAGCCAGGCTAAGTTCATTATTGTCGCTTATTAACACTCTACCTTCCAAAGTCAATCCTTCCAGCCTCGGGTGTTTTACTGCTCTTCTCTGAATTAAATCCCCACTGCTAACTGCCTCCTGATACTGATGAGCTTCTAAGTCTGATCTTACCACAAGCGTAACAATTTCCTTTTTGTCCATAATCCACCTTGGGATTATTGCAGCTCCATATATCGTCTTCCTAACCTTTACCCTCACGTCTTGCAAAACATTACTATTTAACAGTTCTATTTTCCACTNNNCTTCCATCTCTGTTTCCTGTCTTCTTCTGCAACAAATTCAGTTTTAGGAAGTCATAAAGCCAATAAAAAGTATAATACATGGCTTTGGTACAACTTCAACTACTCTCCTCCAATTCCTCACTTCCCATCACTTCTTTTATTTTTTTATTTTTATTTTACCTTTTTTGAATTATTAGCCATATGTATTTGCACCCAAATCATTTTACTTTGGTCTATCTCAAACTTATGTGCTATTCATTTTCTTCTGGATTACAACCACATTCTAGAAGGACCTGAAGGATTCCTTAAAGCATTCCTTCTGATTTCTACAGCAGTCCTAAAAAAAAAAAAAACCTTGCGGCTTCCAACCCTCTCCATTCCCTTCTTCCCCCTTT
>VXAL01011431.1:36891-68424 GCA_013399475.1 Chauna torquata | reverse complement strand
CGGTGAATTTTCTACCTCTGTTCCAGTCTCCTCGTGCCTTTCTTGTACATCATCTTTAGGTCAGTTAACCTTATCGCTTCTGTTACATTTGTGACAACACATCCTGTCCTCCACTACCATACAGCAAACATCAGTAACATCAGTATCAGTACTCTTAGGGGTATTTTCAAGTCATTATCTGCCCTTGTAACTCCTTACCTGATAAACTTATTTGAAAGATTAACATGAGTGAAAGTAAAAGGCAAGCTCCTGCTTGTGCTATAGCACCAAGCCATTTAAAAAGTAATTCCCTCAAAAGATGCCGTATTTGGCAAAAGAGCTCCCTTTCAATGGCCATTAATACTCTCAGAGCCACTCTTCCACACTGGACTGCTAGGCAGTAGCTCGAGTGACAAGACAGCTGCCTAGTAAGCCCACCTAAACTCTGAGCCTGTTACTGCCTTCTCCAGTTAAGCGAAAAATGGCTTTTATGAAGTTTAGAAAGTTGCACCTCAAGAGGCTCACTGCAGTGCTCAGTGAAGCTCACGCTGGCCTCCAGTTTCAATCTTTTCCTTCCACACTTGACACGGGGGTTGTGAAAAAAAATCATCTCAGCCAGCTTCAGCAATGAAGAGATCAGAAAAGTCACTCTTTACTGCTTTTTTTTTAAAAAAAAAAAAGTCTCTCCTATCATTTGGTGTTTCCAAAGTGTGGATAATAACATACATGAATTTCTCCATCACGGCACAGGCTTTCCTTTGTCTTCATCTCCTGCCACAGACTATGAGAAGCAGCAATCTATCCTGCTTTTCCAAATCACAGACAAGCAGGTCACATTCTTCATTTCTGAATCACCGTGAAACTACTTAAGCGGTTCCTTTCCAGACTGTCATGTCTCTTGCCTTTAGCCAGGAGTGCACACTTCATACTTGAAACTTCACAAAGAAACATACAGCTGCCTCTGCCTTCAGAGAGGCAGACCGCTCTTTTGGCTTCCATTCAAGTGCCTACTCATGTTTTAGTTAATAATTCTTCTCTTCAGAGGTGTCGGATCTTGGAACTCTCCTCCATCCCAGAAACTCACATGCTCAGGTTCCTATATTGTATAGGTGGGGCTTCCACAGCCATCTCAATGTCATAAAGTAGATTTAGACTTATGAACAGTTTCTTTTTTCCTTATTCTACTTAGATATTCAGATCCTACTGCTCAATGCCTGTGAACCAATAACTTTTAGTGGTACTTACACCCTTAATGACAATTAGGTGAGATCTTAAGCACTACTTAAGATATCTAAACAACTCTCCACATACAGTGTTCTTCCAGTAACTCTTCAAATTCCTCTGTCTCTCAAGGGATTGTTAGTACTAAAACAAAAAAATTGCAAATTGCCTTCTTCTCAATTTAACCTGAGTCACTCGGGCTACAGCATGTGCTCTGCAATTTACTAGCAGTTAAGTTATAAAAACAAACTAGTATCTGTGCCATGTGAGATATGCTCACATTTTCAGAAGGTAGCTGAATACTAACAGAATAGTTATTTTAACTGCCATATGCTACAGGTCTTCATTCCAATCCTTCCACTTTTGGAAGCATCTTACCAGTTCCATCATCTGCATCATTCTGACCAGTCTCCCAAATCTCTGATTTTGTCCCAAAACCATCAGTGGCAGAGGACTCCGTATAGTCTGCAGGGTTAAATGTCCTAGAGTTTTAAAAGTTAAGAAATGGAAGAGAACACATGGGTCATTCATTGAACACAAGTGCCATCATTTTTAGATGAAGTTGTACTAGATTTAACATCTTGATTTCCACATTTTTATCTTGATCATTTTGGTTTCCAAAGAAATTTTTCCTCTATGAGCAGAGGGATAAAAAAAGGGAGAAAAGAGAAAAGAAGAGGAGGAAAAAAAACGAGGAGACTGTAGAGAAACTGAACCAAAACAAGAATTCCTGAAACGCAATCAACAGCATACCTACTTCTCCCCATCCTATACAGCATTAGCTTCTATGCTCAGCGTTAAGCCTTTCTCAGCTGATAGTTTCTCGGTGGCTGACTGATGAGAAACCACTATCGTGTACTTTCAGAGCACCAGACTTGTGCAGGACAGCAGTGAGAACATCAGTAAGATTACTTCAGAATGCACTCCTGACACCAATGCCAAAAAACACAGATGCAGGTAACAGCTGAAAAGGATTATTAAAGAAAAAACTCCTCGCAGTTTATCATACGGAAGTGTGAACAAGAAGGATTATTAGAGAAGCAGAATTAGCCTTCTGTTCATCATCACTGATGTTACACGAAACGTCAGTTAGAGCAAACATTGAAAGTAATGGAGGCTTGATTCTCTGAATCAAGTTATTCTGTCAAAACTGAGAACAATCTTTAGAACTGCTAAGTAACTTCCTTTGATTGTTTTCAGGTACGTGCATCTCCAAACAGAGAAAGCATGAAACCTCAAAAACAGGTGAAGTTTATAATAGCTTGTCTTCCTATTTTATTTAGGACTCACACATTCCACATTACGCTGAAACAAATCTCTTTTTAAATTGACCTAGGACAATAAGCACCACACAGAACTTTTCAGCCTCCTAGGCACTATGTGGCTGTTACCGATAGGTACAAATTGGTTCTCCGAGTTTGACATATTAACATTGAGTGAACTTAGATTAGGATTGTATAGATGTGTCTAGTTAAAAATACTAGTTTAAGACAAAAACAATCCATTTATCATCTAACAGATCTGTGAATTCTTGCATCCATAGTGATTTATCATACATACAGCAATATTCATACATACAGCGGCAATCAATATTGCCACTGAGTTTGATCCTCCCCGAAATCTGTACTCTGCATGTTTCTTACCCCATGCCTTGGGCTGAAAACCTCCCCGCTCCTCTCCCTCTGCCACGTCCAAACCCTAGGAGAGAAAACACCATTTAACAGCAACAGCAGAGAAGGCGCCAGTCACTAGTCTGTCATATTAAAAAATACTATGATTGAAGAAGAAAACTACTGCAGTTGAACACATTTCCTTCCCAAATTTCCTCACAGGAGAATGTTTCCCTAACGCACGCAAGTAAGTCACAGTTCACTGCATGTTTCAGCAGAACTTGCAATTTTTTTGCTAGCTTGTCTGTATCTAGAGAAGTAGCTCAAAATTCTAAGAAAAGGACTTAACTAAAGCCTCATCCAAATGAGACTGCTGTTGCCAAGACATTAGCCATTGTTCAAAAATTTGTCTCTAATTTCTCACTCTTGCCTAAGAGGCTCTAAAAGCCCAGACTCCGTGCATGCTCCAATCTCTCCAGAAATTCCCTGTCACTCCTTGTCTGTGACAAGGAAATTTAAATACTCCATTTGTTTCCTTCTTTCCAGGGGACTCCCTGTCCACCCCTACCCTCTTGCACTTTCTCCTACCTGCAACAACATATTCCTTGCATTTGCCCCTTAATCGTAGTTACTGACATGAAAATTACTCAATTCAGATTACTCAAACAGCTCCCCTGTTATCACCCACAAAAATATGTTTATATTTAAACAACAAAAAAAATTGTTGTCCCAAATTTCGATTCCAGCCTCAGTTTAAAAGCTTCTTGCTTCAGTGAATGGCTTTATTTTTGCATATAGCATAGTGCCAACAAGGCATTAAATTTTATTACTTAACCATCCATAAAGTACAGGTCTACATCAACTTCTAGAAACTAAATTCTTACATGTAGTATCTGAGGCTTTTCCAGTGGGGTGGGTTTGTTTGTTTGTTGTTGTTCTTTGATTGTTTTTGAGAAAGACTATGAATATTACTTCGTATTACAAGAACAGGAGCAGGTCAAGAGCTGCAGACTGAGAACAAAGCGATGTCTATTTTAATGACAAAATTATGCAGGAATTTCAAGTCAGCAAGCAAGTACAAGTTTATCACAACACAAATATTATAATCTTAAATCACCAATTCACCGGTTGTCCAAACATCAGAATTACCTAGGATAGGCAGTTCGGATTTGGATCAAAATTACCCCTTATTGTCAGGGGACCACTTAAATGAATTAGAGCAGTAGCTCCAGGACATGGCAAAACCAGTTCAGGAAGTTCCTTTTCTAATGACTTTCCTTTCCCTCTGCTTGCCACTCATTCTCCCCCTTGCCCTAGTTCACTGTCCAAGTTTTAAAAGACATTTCCGGATGTCTAAAATGTCTACTAGCTACATTTTTAAGGACTTCTCAGAAGCATCAAGATACCAGCATAGCTTTACCCACATTTTGATAAAAAGTTTACCCACACTCTATACAAGATACTGCTAGCTACAGGGAAGCTGTGAAAATCTGCAGAGGAAGGGTTTCCATGCAGGAACACACGGTATTTTGGTGGGACATGAACACAGAAGAGCAAAGTCTGACACTAGGCCAGGCCTGCTGTCTCTACATTTTCCTCTTTTTGCTCTCTTTCCACAATTGGCTGGAGAAAGGAGAGAGGTTAGGAAAGAGTTAACAGCTGCAATCCAGCAACTGCCATCCCTCTTCACTGAGCATGTACGTGGGGCTGCGTACCTTGCTCTGCCATAATCGTCATTCCCACAAACGCCGCTGTACCAACTGATTCTAACTCAGGCTCTGAAACTCCTATTGCAGACTCGCTTCTCTCTTGCACGCAGCTGAAATCCCCAATCTGGGGAGCCAGTCTATGCTGTAAAGGGGTCACAGCGCTCAGGCGCATGAAGACAGAAGCCAGTGCAGCATTTATTACATTTATTAATGATGTACAAAACAGAGACCAACTTTTTTTTTTTTTTTTTGGAAAAGCTCAGCTACAAAACAGGTTAGGAGCTGCAAATCACAGAAACAGCCAATATTTTTGAGTGAGGCAAACATCAGGTATTGAGATATCAGCTGGAATAGCTAGCATGAGAGGTATACTTTCCCAGCCTCTCAAGTTCAGAAGTCTGAAAGAATGACCTTAGCGTATTAAGCAGAAGATGGTTTTAGCCAGTGAGGCATAGATAAGACGCTGTACCAGCATGTGCACGATAAACTACTGGCTAAAAGTAACAATAAGAATCTTTAACAAGACTAAAAGAAATCACGTTGCTCATGAAGTTCCATACAAAGTCTTAGAAGACTATTAGCCAGCAAGGCTTTGTCTCTATCAAATCACTTTGGAAGTTAATCCTGAACTTCAATTTCAAGTGAATTCCCTTAACTTCATAAAGCTGTGTCAATGCTTTTTCTCCAAACTGAAATTAAATTCATTAAAATTTAATCAAATGCAACAGAAAACGTTCCAATGAAGGCAAAATGGAAGTATCAAACCTGTAGGGTTACAGGAAACACTAAATTCAAAGCTAGAAAAGCTATTTATGAAGAACTAATTCACAATATGGGACAGTGAGTACTCACCACTGAAAGACTAACGCAACTTGGATGTGGAGCCTCATATATCATAGTCATTAGCGCAAGACACCAGCAGGAAGGGCTGATACTCTTTTTGACACAACCAGGTCACTAACATATTCTTAAATTCTCACGCTAAGAAACTTACTTCTCACAGCTGCCAAAATTAAAATATGGCCTTAAAATACTCAGAAAGCACTGTCTAACAATACAGAGAAGTTAAAGTCATGAAGTAACTATGAATTTCCATCATGTACTTGCAAACTTTTGACGCTTTTTAACAGTTACTAAAAGGTCTGTGATCAAACACGGCTTCACACTGTAATTCAGTGAAAATTCCAAGCACGCAGCTCCACAGAAGCTTAAACCCATTTAAATGAGAACTACTGCAATAGAGGCCATCCTCACCTGTGATCCCAAGCTCTGCCTTCTTCCTTGCACTGACAGTTTTGCAAATGCAGCCACTGACTGACCACAAAACAACCACCAGAAAACAAAACGATCAGCTAGCTCACTGTTGGATAAGTTCTCTGAACCCCATCCCTGCTTAGTAAATGCCAGAAAACCAGTCACCTTCACGCTTGGTTAAGTCACCGACAATCAGGTAAACCTGTTGTCCCCAGCTACTGTGCTGCCTCCCCACTTTCTTCTTTTTTGGCTTGGTTAGTTTTAAACTTAAAAATCAGTCTTCAAATGCATCAGGAGACAGACGGGACTAATTCCTCCCAGCAGCAATGCCACTTCATGCTGCATAAAAAGTAAAACTTTAACACTAAAAAGATCTGTATATGGTTTAGATCATAATGGTCAATGTTTCTAAAAACTTTATTTTTTTCCTGTGGTAATTCACAATCAGCTATTCTTCTGTCAACATTTTTAATCTACCCACAAAGAGAACAAGTGACTTGGCAGTAGCTCATTATACCTTCCACTAAGATTAAAGAAAGAGATTTTCCTACAATCAGCAAATTGAGCACAAAATCAAATGATGGACCTCAGGCAAAGAATAAAATTACTGCCCTGTCTCGTGTAAACTGTCAAAATTTCTTCACATTCCTTTCCACTTGAATCTACAAACAGGCTACAATATCAAGGCAACATTGCTTACTCATTTCTGTTCCATGAAACCAGGTGTGGAGAAACTACATTTCAAGTAGATGCCAAGTAACGTTCCTGCTACTACCCTATCCAATGTCATAATTTTAAATGATGAAATATTTAAAACATTTTTCTGTTTTAACATTTTAACTCTGTTCAACTGCGCACTGTTATTTCTTTTCCTGCTCTCCAGCACATCTCTCAGTCAGCTAGGTTCACATTGGCTATCACTTGTTCGCTTTACGTTTAACTTCTACAGCTTTCATTCCAGAAAAGAAAGCAGTCATATCCAGGCAGGCGGTGACATTTTCTGCTTCCAATAAAACTCACCAGGAGTTCAAAACTCCCATAATCGCACAATCGAGTCTTAACTCTGGTACCGCCCCTGCATTGGAAGAATGGTTCACCTCATTCAGAATGTTTCTTCCCCAAAACAAACACACCCCGCCAGGGAGCACAAGATAAACGCTTAGTCCCACAACCTGAATGGGACCAGCCCATTAACTTAATAGACTGTTTTGTAGAAAACAGCTTAGCTCGCAGACCTAAATGCTTCCGCTTGAGCACACGTGCTCTTTTTCAAAACTAAGATTTTCACACTGACCGGTTTAAATTAGACAAAGAAGTGCCAAGGTTAATAAAGAGGCTTAAAAACAGCTGAAAGGAAAAGGAAACAGACTGGAAGAGCAGGTAACGCTCTAGAGTTGTGTTTATCTCAGACAAGGTAGTAGTTGGACAGCCCAAGCCTACGTTCTGGAAATGCAGGGCCAGCCAATTGTCAGCAGAAGCTGAGATAACAGAGGCCTAAGCCTTATGAATAGGTAACAAGGCTAAGAATAGTAAATTTATATTCTGGGTATTCCATACTACCAAAATAAACACTGAGGCTATATGGAATAATCCAGTTCATTTTCTTATTAGTCATCATAAAGCCAGAAGCACTGGGTCAGTTTTATATACTGTATTTACTCTAATAACCATTTTTAGAAGCAAGCGCAGAAAACTTTCAACTCCAAATTTACATTCAAAAGAAAAAAAAGCAACTTACGTTAAAGCTAAGTTCTGGTTAATCTCAAAACAGTATGTAATTATATGACACAGAGCTTCCTAACCAATGCAAACCAACTACAACAAAACTAAACAGACTTCAAATTGTGACCTCCAGAAGGTCTGCTCTGCTTTTATGTTTTAGAAAAACCAACATCCTTACTAGTTCTGGCAAAGCAAACCCAAAACATGTTCTGTGCCAACTGTGCTAAGCTTTTAAAACAAGAAAATGTTTAGACATGCAATTCTGGTTACAGAACTCATTTGCTTCCAGATAGCGTATTTTTAATCTTAAAAAGTTAAGGAAAAAAAGAGAGACCACAAACACAAGCTGGTCTAGTCCAACACTTACAAAAGGGGTACACTGCTCTATTTTCGTACATATCCAGGAAAAGAAAGGTTTGAAAGGTTCCTTGTCAGATACTTGAAGTCCAAAATTAAAACCATGTTTTCCCCTTTCAATTTTATTTCTGTTTTGCTACAAGGAATTCTCTGTTGGCGTCCACATTTTTGCCATGCACATATTGCTCTGGAAGAACGAAGAGGAAGGGCATTTAGGAACAGAAGTGACAAATTCACTTTCACTTTGCAAACCAGGTGAATCGCTACACATGAATCTAACAATTTCTATGCTGAATGAAGCCCAAAAGTTCATCTACCAGCTATTCTGTCATCAGCTATGGTCGATATCTGTGGAAGAGTACAAGAACTGAAACCACAGCGCAGCTCCTCTGGACTGGTCTTCAACCATTTGTGGCTCAGACACTTCTTGAGCCAGACAATTTACATACTTCACAAGCCTCACTGGGTGTTGTTTTTTTGTTTTGTTTTGGTTGGTCGGTTTTGTTTTCTTGCTGTGGTTCTTTTTAGGATGAATTTGTCAAGACTCCCTACGTATAATTTTTCAGAATCCAAACATCTTATATTAAAGTGTTTCTCACGTTAACTACAAATGTGAAAACCACTTTCTTAAGTTCATTTTGAACCTGTAACCTACTGATTTACTATCTCCTCATTCCCGTACTTGCATGATTGATCAATTGATTTCCCAACAGAACCTTTTCTGCAGAAATTTCACGGATCTCTACCATATCTCTACCTACTCAGCCCTCTCTTTTGCAGCCTGAAAAGTCCTACTCCACTTGTTTCTCACATCCCATAAAGGCAATCTTCCCAGTACCTTTCAAAGCCTTTTCTAGCTCTACCATTCTCTTTTCAACATGGGGCGGAAGAGAGTGGGAAAACCAGACCTGCACTTAAAATTGAAGATGTAGGAATAGTACAAAACAGCAACATCAAAAAATATTGTGCCTGTAAAGTTTCTTAATTTATACATAGCACTGCAGCTGACTGAAACACAAATAAGGGAATGTTTCAAGAACTGACGGTCCTGAAGACATAACCACCAAACACAACCACTTTGATACAATTATCATCAATCAGCATTATAGTATTTTTTACAACTAAATTAAGCTCATTCAAGAAATTCAGCTTTGAAAAGGCAGACAGATGGGAAGGCCATCTTAAAAACCGAAGTTCCTTGACTCCTTTCCAAATCAAAGTTTAAACACTCCGTTTAGCAAGCAAAGATTAACGGCTAAGAAGCAGAGCGATTCCAGCTGGGATGTGTTCTGAAACATGCTGTGGAGCACTTTTGCTTTCTCTTAGTCAGTAATGCATATCTACTTCAAATCCCTGATCTCTTGCATGCCAGCAACCAGCACTGTTTGTACACTGTATACCTACTACCCTATAAAGTTGCAAGGGATGTCACACAGTCATTAACAGAAGATCTACTGCACAAGGAAGCCAACGCCTACAGTGCTAAGGCTGAAATTCTCAGTATCAAGGTTTGTTTTTTCCTTCCCCCGCTAAACAGCACACTATCACCACAGAATCAATCCCATTTCTGCTGTTTTCAGTGCACGTCATTTCTTAAAACTAGGTTCTTCTACAACAAAGCAGTACTACGATTGCCCAAAAAATCTCCCCCTAGAAAGCAGCCAGTAAGATAATTCCAGCCTGAGAAGGAAGCTTAAAATAGAGAGTGCGTTCGTTGTTTGGATGTTAGCTGACCCCTAATTTTGTATATGTTGCCTAGATTCCTAGACACACACACGCTGCATGAAACATTTCTAAAAAAGGGTTCTGTGGTGATTACCAACAGCCTATTTTGCTTTTAGTTAAAGTACTTTATCCCTGAATTTGACTATTTTGTGTAACAGCAAAGAAAGGCTACTGAATAAAATGGCAAGGACTTTTTTTTTTTTTTTTAATTTCTACTAATAACCAAAGAGAGAAGTTCATGCATCCCTGAAATACTAAGAAGAGAATTACACAGCTTTATATAATTCCCTGCAGATTTCAGGGGCTTGCATTATAAAATTAAATTAGGTATTTCTTGCCATATAATACACACACTTGTAATATAATGACCCTGAAGCCATTCAAAGGGTTTATCACAGACAGTTGAGGAGACTCCATTAAGACACTTTGCTCACATGAATGCAGAGTCTAAGCTATTCAGTAGAGATACAGAAATACTATATACACTAACTCAGTGAACAGAAACTGGTTGAAGCTGTTCCTGCTTCTTCAGTCAGGTATGTCAGTTTGATACTGATGATTAAGTGCCTTGGCTTGAGACATATGATACTCATCTAGAGAGCTACAGAGCTGACAACAAACACAATGAACTGTTCATAAGGTTACAAATAAAAAAATAGACTAAACTTGAAATTAACCTCCAAGTTTCATCCAACAATTTTAAAAAAATTCTACCTTTACAACTTGTATAAAGAATTTTTATAAAGCAAGTACTTAAAGGCTTAAATTCCATCTATTAACAGTGAATTATACCACACCCACCCCTGCAAAGCTACCTCTCTGCACACATCATTTCGTATCTGCTGACTTGCGTGCACAACCGAGTCATTCTCACAACCCTCTTGAAGCTACACATCTTTGCATCTTTCCACTTCAAGACACAAATTTGGAGACAATGAAGTGGGACATGCCAGTCACTGAATGCCTCGCTGCTGGACATTCCAAAGAGAAGAGTGTCCTTTGAAGGTAGAAATGTTTATCCGTACCTCAGACATTACTTATTAAGTATATCAGCCCTGCTGTGCACTTTATCAGTTTAACTTAATACCCATTTCCCCATACAATCTGTACCATTCCCAGGTTACCCATTTCCCTTCTCTTGCTTTAAGAAAAGCAAGCTGCTTTCCACTCAATCCCATGAAAATCCAAACCCACTATGCATCCCTCGTTTTTACATCAAATCCATTGTCAACATCTTTCCTTTCTCTTCTATAGGATGCAGAGTTGTACCTATGACTCCACAGCACCCTCTTTCCACAGCTCTCCTCATCAACAATTTCAGGCCAAACTTCTCTTACCAAAAAGCCTCTGAAGTGGCTAGCACCCTCTGACTGGGTACCAAAAACAGAAGGCAAATCTGACAACAGGATCCACCCCAAAGAAATGGCACAAGTCCACATCAAATCCCTCCCCAAGAGCTCTACAGATGGAATCTTGTACTCTCCTGCTGCCAAGGTACATCTTGAGGAGTCCAGTGCACTCCCGCTCACAGGAGGCTGTTATTCAATCTGGGAAAACAGCTCTCCATAGTCAGAGCACACCAGCCTACCACACAAAAAATTGCCATAAAGGTGATTTGTGTCGATTATTTTTAAGTCATTCTGAGACCAAACAATGAAAAGGGGTATGGGGAGGGGGAAGTACCTAAATTAGAGGTGACTGAAGTGCTTTATGGAATCAAAGGAAAAACATCAAATGAGTTACAAATAAGTTTTCATTAAATACATAAATGGGGGAATTCCATTTCAGGAAATGAAATCAGTGCCAGTCCCACACCAATGCCACCATCTCACCTCTCCCACGGCCACGTTTTCCACGGTCTGAAGGCCTGTCTCCTTGATTGTTGTCCACTCCATTCTCTTCAGCTCTAACTGTGGAGAGAAGACAGCTTAAGAGAAAATTTAGAGACTTATACATGAGACAATATAGCCATCCGCTTAACTTGAACCCCAGAAGAAAAGGCAAGATTTTCAGAGTGATATGGTCAAGCTATCTCAGTCACCCCTCTTCTTTGCAGGCCTAGCCACAAGTAAGTTGTTTATTTTGACAACTAGGAAATAAAATATCTAGTCAGAGGAAATGTCTCAGCAGACACACTACTGTTTTTTGAAGTGCAGTGTTTTGCAGCCTACACTATTAAATTAATTTTGGTCTCACCTCTCTAAAGAGGCAGGAAATATGCCTCCTACCTCACTTTCTTGATAATGTGCTGGTTGGCAACAGTGAAAGAATAAGGGATAACCAAGAACACGAACTCTTCTCCTGTCTGCCCATGTCACATCCCTATGCAACCAGGGAAACTGAACTCTCCTCTGTATTTAAACCAGAGAGGGATGGTGACTGATAGAAGGCTAGGTGTTTGAAAAGCACTACAACTTCTACTTTGCGGAAAACTGCTGTGTAGGTATGCTGAAAGATGGCTGGCTCCCTGAAGGAAAAAAAATGACTGACCACTTCAAACACTGCTGAGAATTTTGTACTGCACAATTTGTCCTAATAGCAGCAACAAAACCATTAATGCGTGCATAAAAAGGTGGCAAGAAAACATCAAGATTTGGTAACCATCTGAAAATCTTTAGTTTCAGCTTAGGAAAGAAACAAGCAGCATCTGGCTCTGGCAAAAATCCTGCCCCACACTTTCATTTTGATATTACTCCAGTCTACAAAGATTCACAATGCCTTCATTGGCACAATATTTGAATATATTCCAATAATGAATTAGAAAAGTTGACTAATATTGTAAGCCTTTTTCCTGCTTCTACGGGAAAAGGTGTGTTTTTTTTTTCATCCTCCATTCTCTGCTCATTTATCAGTGCTGTTTATGGCCCTTATAGGCAACATATGCAGCTTAGACATTGCTGTTAAAACTTAGAGGAAAAAGGCTACGTGTATCCAATGGTCATTTACTGTGATGCTACCTAATTTGGAAAACATCAGTCCTCTTCTGCACAATATACTATTGCACCTGTATAAACTGTAGCAATTTTTTTTTAAAAAGTTTCAGTTCACAAAGCACTTTCTCTGTTGTAGAAACTCACCTGTGGCTGGCTTATGTCAGTAATATATGCTAGAGATTAATAATGATCCCAGTCTTTTCATTCCCCTTATGAGAAGATGAGAACATCTTCAGGTTCTCCCACTCATAAAAGGAGATGGAGTCAAAGCTGGATATTTTTTTCATTAAAAGAAACAAAAAAGTGTATCAGCTGTGCAGTGAAATACTTGCTCTCAAGCAGTCTTACAAAGACTCAATTCAAAAACTTACATAAAAGAACAGTAAGTTGTACAAGATCAATTAATCAAAAAGGACGTTAAATTAAATTCTCTGAAAAATACAAGCACAGACCATCCCAAAACCAAGTCACGTAGACAGATCAAGCATACCTGTCACATAAACAAGTTATTACCATTTCCAACACTGAGCTATAGTTCTGATGGACTTTATTCCACTAAGCATTCACTCTCAACCGGTTTCAGCTGTAAGAAAAATGTCTGAAGCTTTTAAAAATGAATCCCTATACGTACACTCTCGGCCACGGCTGCCTCCTCTTCCTCGTCTGTTGGAACTTCCCCGTCCACGACTCATTTCTCTGTCTCCTCGTTTTTCTCTGTTCTCTTTGTTTTCTGAACTTTCCTTTCCAAGGCTTTTCTTCTTTCCCCCTACAGTCTCCCACGAAGTCTATTTGGATAGAATAGAATTAGATACAAAAGTCAAAAAGGAAGAGAGCTCTCTGTGTATACTTCCACCTCACATCCCTCCAGTTCACGGGGAAAAAAAAAAACATACTAGCATAACATCACATAAGTAATACCTACTAGAAACTACAACGATACAAATGGAAAGTCAGGCTGTACTTTTGGGAAGAGATGGGAAAGAAACAAGTTTTAGAAGCTTAATTTTCTTATGGAATGTGAAAATCCCAAATATTTCCAGCTATAATCAATTTTAACCAGTCCAAAGAAGCCTAGAAGACTATAACATAGGAAAAACCTCAGAGTAAGCAACAGTTTTCCTCATAATTACCTCCATAAATCTAGCAAGGGAGCATGCACAGAGCTATCTTTTCCTCATAAAGAAATGAAAAAATTCTTATCAGCATCACTGATCAAGAGACTGATAAGAAGAACATGGTCTAAGGAAAAAAAAAAAAGTTACCCAGATGTAATAGAACTCAAGCACCAAGAGACAGAACAGCAGACTAAGAACTTGAAAAACAGGCCATAAGCCAAACCATCCACTCTAACAGCTACAGCTCATCACACAGAGCAAAACTCAAGAAATACTATGTCTAAAAAAGACAAAGGATCAAGGCCCAAACAGACCTCAGCTTTAATATAAAAATCCATCCTTAAAATAAATTCGGGGATAATATCAGCTCCGTATGAACATCTGTAGGAGTTCAAAACAAAATGACTAAAACATTTGCTAAGAATAGCACAGTAACTCATTATGCAATTGCATGGTTAGTCTATTGAGCAACAGTTGCAAAGAAAAGAAAGGTATTATTTGTAAACCATTAAGATGGCATTAAATGTCTCCACCTCTAGGAGCTTACAGTCTGGATAAGATATTCAAGCAGGAAATTTGCATATGCAGATCAAGTGCAATCAACTGTGAAGCACTAGATAAAGCCCATGACTTCACAACAGGCAACTGCATCAAAAAAAAGGTTGGCTCTCAGTAATCTGGGTCCTGTCCTCTCTCTTCTCAATTCAGAGAAGAGCAACTCAGAAACCCTCACAAGGCTGGCAGCTAATCCAAGCTGCCTAGAATGAAGAAAACTAATGTTACTGAGCAAGCAGGTAGCAAAGCATTGAGTTTACAAGTATAAACTCAATGTTTCAGTGTCTTGTTTGAGAGATTAAGTACTAAAAGAATGGCTACTCTTATTTTCTGAAGCATTACAAGTAATAAAGAGGCTGAAATCACTTCTCAGTTTCATCTCCGATACTGAACTACACTGCAATAAGCCAACTTAGGTGAAGCACAGATGGTGCTGATTAGAAGTACAAAACTACTTGTTTGAGCAACACCGTGTTATTTGTACAACAGAAAACTTGGTCTCCTCCAGTAACTATCATACAGCTTCGCCTGCCGTAGCCTGTGTAACTGCATTCACACTAAGACATCCCAAGAGTTTTAGAGATACTTCAAAGGAGAATGAATAACTGCACTGACAACTGAAGAACCAAATCTAGATGGTTCAGAACACACTACGATTTCACTAATGGGTATGGTGCCGAAAGATCTTCAATCATTTTAAGAAATCCCCAAAAGTGGATGACTCTGCAAATCTTAAATAAAGGAAGATTCTAGTAACACTTTATATGACCTGAGAAGTATCAGTAAGACGAGGACTGTGAAAGCATCAGATCCATGCTCTACCATGAATAAGAATTTCAGACAACTACAAGGGTTTCAGGATTTGTAAAGTTATTTATTACTATTTATATAGGAAAAAATCAATACAATTTTGAAGAAAACCTTGAGAAGTTAGGAGTGGCACCATCTCTGGGCATCGGTATGCATCAGAGTATCAAAGCTGCCTGCCTTTGTAAAGGAACTGACTACAATTTCAGCTGAGGATGCCCAAGGCAACCCAAATTACAGTTGTGGACCTGACCATTGAGAATATGTAACAGAAGCCTTCTTGCTGGCCTGATCTTAGGGGGAAAAACATGAAGGGTTCCCCCTTTAATCTACCTTCAAAAGCTTTAGAAACTAAAATATGGTTGGACATAAAATGGCTCTTACTCCTGTAGGAAGTTAAATGAATAAAAGTCTTAGGCAAAGAAACATGCCTTTCTCTACTCTCCTCTGTACAGCCAAAGCCAGACTGTCACAACTGTTGTAAGCGAAAACTCTTCAGAGTACAAAGCCTTAAGGATCACAGCATTAAAAAAAAAAGTCAGAGTACTGAAGAAAATATAAATAGACTTTGTAGCTATCACTCCTTGCTCTTCTAATTCTTCAAATTAGATACATACATGTTCTTCCAAATGCAGTAAAGAAAAAATTATAGTGCATCAAAGCCAACTGAAGCTTGAAACAGAGATTTGGGAATCTGCATTCAGAATAAGTAGTACCTCTGCTTCCAACTTTGTATCGAATCCATGGTAAAACTGTTCTGGAGTATAACAGCCTCAAAACAAACCCTTCAAGTAGGAGATCCACGCTTCCACAAAGAAGAATATATGTCTTCATATACTGAGGTAGACCCTTCTAATTAATATTCTTTGCTCCCTCCTCATTGAGTCCTTTAAGTTCTCTGTATTTGTTTCTGAGTTGCATTTTCTCTACAGAGAACAATGGGTCCAGAGGGACTTATCCATACATTCTGCTATGATGACATTTTACCTCTTATTGATAAATGAGTTCAGAAAGTTTCTCCCGTGTCATGATCACTTATAAAAACTTGCTAAGGTAAGAAAGCATTTAACATTCTTTTTCAACCAGAAAACTCTTTTCAGCAAGAAAATGACAAATACAAGAGAACACAAAAATAGATAGCACATTACCAAGACAAATTTAATCAAGGCGAGATGCTCTGTTCTACTACCAACTTGGCATTACACACTTCTGTGCTTTAGATGACCAACTGTTACAAATAAAAAGGGGATAGAAAAGAAAGTCCCCTTGGTTAAAATAGTATGTGTCCTAGATTTGGAGGGTGCAGGGTTAGTTACCTCATTAACAATAAGCAGTAGAACACATCCTGATAAACCACAGGAAATACCGAACATTTGACAGGAAAGGAAGTCCAGGTTTCTTTCCCAATTTATATGAGGTAGAATCTAGTTTACTGTCTCAGATAAAACTGTGAGAAGTCTCTCCAGCAAAAACTTCAACCACAATCTCCTGATAACTCTTGGGATTAAAAAAAATGCTCTATACAACACTGTAAGTGACATTGTTCTTATATGCACCCTGTTTAGTTTCCTCTTTCAGTTTCTCAATAACGTCAGGCTAATGAGCAACACAGTGACAAGAGCAACTACTTGCTGTATCCTCCTTCTGCCATTATTAGTTTTCAATACATCTTTCAGATATGGAAATCTCCTCTGAGCTCAATACTTGCAACGCATACCTACAGAAGTTACCTGACTTAACTACCTGCCTCTCCTTTCAGGTTTATAAAGATTTCCCTTTGCAGCAAACACAGTATCAACTCGTCTGGGGTCTCAGGGTTGCGGAGGTGATACAGAGTAACTACAAACAGGTCAGTGCCCACAGGGCAGTGAGTTCTGCAGTAGAGCCAAAAGAGTTGTGCTTAAATAAAAGCTGGAGGACTCTACAGGAGACCAGCAGAACACCTGCAACATTTTCAAGTTTCAGCCTTTATGCACAAGATAGAGAAGCTGCCCTGGTCCCCATTCCTTCAGAGGAATTTCAGTGGAGACATGGAAACTGAAAGCTTTCTAAATATAACTTTCCCAATCACTTTCTCAAAGTAGATAGGCATAACGAGAACTAATAGCAGGTTAATATAAAAGTAAAACCTTACCGTATCTGAACTTCCTTCCAGCAGTATGTTGATTGCTCTGTTCACATCCCCATTACAATCATGTAGTGCCACTATGCACTCATCCTGGTTTTTCCCCGTCACTTCCATAAGCTGGCAGTAAAAGTCACACATTAAAATATCCAAATTATCATCATAAATTAAGAGTTAGTACCACCACAGATTCCGAGAAAGTACGCGGCTACTGTGCCAGAGCAATCTAAAATCCTAAATAAAAGTACCTACATTTTACAGGTCTGTTTTGGATTCAGATAAGAGGCAGGATGAAACACAAGTTTAAATAGTAATCAAGAAAGCAGTCTCACACTTTTTTTTTCCCTTTAACTTTATGCTTGCAGCAAGCACTGTCACCCCAGAGACAGCTGTACATGAGCGTAAAGACATAAGAAACCAGGACAGCTCCAATATCATCCTCCCTCCCTCCCCACCAAACACCACCCTCTATCCCATTGTGTGAGCACAGTCGTAAAGTAAAACTGTGGGAGAGAACAGACCCATCTGGAAAAACATCCAGACTGAGAAAAACGTTAACTTTTTCAGTCATATTAGCTCCTTCAATCCATTTTAGTGTAAGGCCACACAAACAGGCTAAGCGATGGCTGCTTAAGGAGAGCTCATACTGAATTATGCTTCGTGGATCTGCAGCGCACAATCCTGAGTGTGGGACAGATACGATCAGAGCCTGTCATGGGGCAACCAGTACCTCCACACAAGGAGAAAAAAACATGAGCTAGAAATATATATGCATGTGTAAAATATTGTACATTTCCTATGTAGAATTTAACTTTCATCCTTCTTCCAATCAGCAGAGCTACAGGCACTATTGACCAGGGTCCTCTGGCTTCAGGATGTACAGGACTTGTAGCACAGCAACGACAAGTTTAAAAAGAAGAATAACAAAAACCAGTTAAAAGTGATCGAGAGGAGGTTTTACAGAGGAAAGGAAATCAAGAAACCTGCCCCTCTGCTGCGACAACGCATTCACAGTAACTCTTTTCTTCTAGGTGCATTCCGCCATTCTACAGGAGTTGTGATGTGCTCACTAAGGTAAAACCACCAATATCCTGAGCAGAACAGGCAGTTGAATCCTCAGTTCTTGAATTCTTGAATTAATGATTTCAGCTATAACTGCGTAATAGAAGCTTGAACACACACACACACACACACACACACACACACACACACACACACACACACACACACTCCCCCAAAGCTCAGTATGGTAGAGGAAATGGTGTGAGATTTCATTTTCACAGTGTAATTCTATCATTTTAATACATACACAGATCTGGGAGGTCAGATTTTAAAAAAAAGTAACTACACCACACGCACTTCAATTCACCTTTAAGCTATGATTAGATTTTTGGCTGTTTTTCAGGAAAAGCAATGTTTTAGCAAACTCAGTTTACACAGGTGACAATTTTTTCCTATGTGCATGTACACGCAGACAAGCTGAATGCACTCTTTATTCTGAAGATCATTAAGCATCAGGACCATACTAGAGATACAGAGTCTGGAAGAGACATCAGCACACATGAGTTTTGGCTGGAAGGCTTGTCTACAAAGGAAAATACACCAGTGTAACTATACGGCCAGAACTATATTACCACACAATGTCTTATAAACAGAATTTTACAGTGCAGTAAGAGCACCTTTTCCTAGTTAAACTTACGTCATTCTGAAAAAGATTTCATCTAAATCAGAAACAGCCACTCTAGCTCCAAAACGTGAGCCAGCATAGGAACACTGTATTGCACAGCGTAAAAACTCTGTACCGAAAGAAACATACTTGTTTCACTTTATCTTCAAAATCTGCATCGTTCTTATCGTAGATCATCTGAGCAAGGCGAATCTGTTCTGCTGTTGCCTGAAAAATGCAAACATCCAATAAAGTTCACAAAAGGTAACAACTTTTTTTTTTTTTTAAAAAGTATCGCCCAGTGTAACTATTTTTCTCTCCGCTTTCTCAGAAAGAACAGACACAAGAAGGACAGAGGTGCTACAGGGAAGGGATTAACATTTCCTCCTCTACATCCATTTTATGGTAAAAAGTTTACTGGGACAGAAGCAATTTCAACATTTGGTTTTGATGTCTGAACCACAATTAAAGGTCACTACATAAAAAACTACATAAATAAAATCTACTATGGAAATCTGTTTTGATATTATTACTCCTATTTTTATTTAGTATCACTCCAGAGTTAGTTTTATTATAAAAAATAGTAAAGGTATTTTTCTAAATTAACTTCATCTCTGGTAATTCTGCTCACATCACCTTCCATAATTCTCCCAACAATGTGACTGAGAATTTATGAGCACTCAAAAGGAGACAGGGTTGCGCTTCAAGATTCTGCCTGTGAACAGCTGCACTAATACTGGTCCCTGAAAACTCTAAAGAATCTTGCTGTTGATGAAATATTTGGTGCCTCTGTAACATTTCTGGACCACGAAGCCACACGTGCAACTTCTCCAGAAGCTGTCTGGTTAAAACACATGGATGAGTAAAGCATCATAAATCCTAATATACCATGGTTGCCCCACAAAGGAAGCAGCTCAACACCACTAGTGTCCCATCAGAGAAGGCTACTCCTTCCTAGCATGGCATTTGCAGTCCACTTGAACTGCATTCCCATGAAAATACCAAAGATAACTGTATGTTACATGATCCTGGACCTAATTTGATTTCTGCTCAAACAGAAAAGACTTCTGTCTCTTGCTAGAGAAGGCTGACATTGAAGAGAGCTACGACCCAAAATGTGAGTTGATGTGTTGCAAAGTATTTCTTCATTACGAAAGGGATCGCTTCATCCACTGAAAGTCTTGAACAAAAGGATTCCTCCTGGGCAGCTGGCCGAACCTCACGTTTCGAAGTCTCACTTCAGAGAATACCAACAAAGTTCTGAGCCTCAAGAGTTTGACTCATCAGCCTCAAATTGCTTTGCTGTTGGAGTTTACCACAAATGCAAGCTCTGGAGAAGGTCGCCAAGTGCAAATGCTGAGAAGAGTCTAAAAATTACTCCACCATACACCATCAGCTACTTATTTGCTGAGAAGTTACTGCAGCTGTCCAAGTTCCTTGAGGGAAGTGACATTTGCCACGCTGAGAGGCAATGTTCCAAGACAATTAGTGTTTGTAACGGAGTTAAGCACTCTGCGCTATTTCACATTTCCAAAGCATCATGCTGACAGCTTCGTATGTCTGTTGGTAACACAGACAAGAGACTACTCTGGAATTCCCAGCTCCAAGCCTTGTGCTACCCAGAGCACTGCACTTTCATGAAAGCCTTCCAATCAGAACAGTGCTCTGTGCAAAGAAACCCTTTCTTGGTGTCTGCCAAAAGCTCAGCCCGGAACAAAAAGTGTCCGCCGGTTTTAGGACTTATGCCTTGTCGATACGTCCTCTTGTTCTGACTTCAGTCTCCTCAGGCCCAATGTAATTTTTAAACTAAAGACATTTCCTTTACAGATACCCAGAGTAGAAAAATTCAGACAATGTAATTTCTGTATAGACATGACCGCATATTTGACCAGAAACAGGAAGCCATTAAGATTCATTTTTTAATGACCAATTCTTTTTGAAGTCTGCATTAGAAGACAGAAATATACCAATTTTATAACAATATGAAATGTCTGACAGTATCTTCAGTTTTCCTGTGTAAGCAGAGAGCTCGGAAACTCACTAATGCCAGTGGACTACACCCATACAGAACTGAAGATTCAAAACAAAACCACAGATGTTTTTACTACACAAACACCAAATCATTGTCACAAGTTTGTGGTTTTTTCCCCCCAGTGACTGGTGGTTCTTTATTTTTTAAGGCACCGTCTTTACTAGTGACATTTTATTATCCTATAAAATAGTATAAAAAACTTTACTCAACCTTACAAGATATATGATCTTTGCAGTGTTAGTGAAGGGTATTTTCAATTAACAACTCAGAACTCCCAGAAAACAGAAATGTGCAAAACACAAGATTAAGTGACAGTAATAGGCCCAGATCTTACAATAAAATGGTTTATTTATTATCCAGATGCAAGGGAAAATATCTGCAGTGTAATTTCTTAAATAACTGAAATTATGATCAATGCGATATGACAACAACGAAATCTCCATTTGAGAAAGCAACATTCTTTTAGATTCAGAAAAAATAATCAGTGGTGATTAAACACTAAAATACTACATATTTCTGTTGAGAGCTCGACTAAGCAGGAAGGTCCACCTGATCTCTAAAGAATAAAGAAGTATGGTGCAGTAAAACATAACTGCTGTATATTAATATTAATTGCTGTATATTATATCATCTTTTCCATTGAATTGACCAAACCAGTATCTATTACGCAAGAAGTAGAAAGAAAAAATGGACAAAATGCAGAAAATGCTCAGTAAGACCAAATGCTTAAAATCGCTGAATCACTTCGGTTGGAAAGGTCCTCCAGTAACACTCAGCGCAACCTCGCACTGAGGGCAGGTCCCATCAGAGGAGTTGCCCAGGGCCAGACAGATCCCACCACCTCTCTAATCCTTATTCCATTATTTGACCACCTTCACAGTAAACACTTCTTTTTCCTTTTAACAGCTGGAATTTACAGTGTTCCAACTTGTGCCATTGCCTCTCTTACAAGAGACTGGCTTCACCTTTTCCACACCCTCACATGAGGTATCTGAATAGAAGAATAAGACCTTGCCTTGCCTCTTAGGCTTGAGCAAATCTCGTTCCCTCAGTCACCCCACGTTTGTCCTATGCTCCAGCCTCTCAACGACCTCCACAGCCCTTCACTAGATTTGCTCCCATCTGCCTCAAATTGGGCAGAGTATTCCATTGCGGTCTTGTATATGTCAAAAATATATATATATATCTGGGGGGAAGCACCACTTAACAGAATCGTAGAATGGTTTGGGCAGGGACACCTCCCACCCTGGGCTCGAACGCGTCCAGGGATGGGGCATCCACAGTTTCTCTGGGCAGCCGTGTTCCAGTGGCTCACCACGCTCACAGTGAAGAATTTGTTCCCGATGTCTCCTCTCAATCTGCCGTCTTAGTTTCAAGCCGCTGCCCCTTGTCCCATCACCGCACTCCCAGCTAAAGAGTCCCTCGCCAGCCTTCCCGTAGGCCCCCTTCAGGTACTGTCAGTCCGCTCGAAGGTCTCCCCGGAGCCCTCTCTTCTCCAGGCTGGAGAACCCCAACTCTCTCAGTCTGTCGTCTTAGGAGACGTGCTCCAGCCCTCTGACCATCCTCGTGGCCCTCTTCTGGACCCGCTCCAACAGGTCCATGTCCTTCTGGTGCTGAGGGGCGCAGAGCTGGGTGCAGGACTCCAGGCGAGGTCTCACGAGAGCGGAGAAGAGGGGGACAACCACCTCCCTCGCCCTGCTGCCACGCTGCTTTTGATGCAGCCCAGGACATGGTTGGCTTTCTGGGCTGAAAGTGCACATTTCTGGTTCGCATCCATTTCCTCATCCACCAGTACCCCCAAGTCCTTCTCCACAGGAATGCTCTTCATCCATTCGTTACTCAGTCTGTACTGATGCTTGGGAATGCTGAGCCAGCTGCAGGACCTTGCACTTGGCCCTCTTGAAGTTCATGAGGTTGGCACAGGCCTACCTCTCAAGCCTGTCAAGGTCCCTCTGGATGGCATCCCCTCTAGAGCATCAACAGCACCACTCAGCTTGGTGTTGTCAGCAAACAGCAAACTTGCTCAGGGTGCACTCAATCCCACTGCCAATGTCGTTGTTAAAGATATTAAACAGCTCCAGTCCCAGTACAAAATCATAGAATATGGACCTCTAAGGAACACCATTCATCACTGGTCTCCACCTGGACAACAAGCCATTGACCACAACTCTTTGAATGCAACCATCCAGCCAATTTCTTATCCAGAGAACAGTCCATCCATCAAATCCATGTCTCCAATTTAGAGACAAGGATACTGTGTGGGACTGTATCAAAAACTTTACACAAGCCAAGGCAGAGGAAAACCTCTTCCCCTGTCTGCTGTCACTCGGTTGTAGAACACCAAGTTAGTCAGGCATGATTTGCCCTTAGTGAAGCCATGTTGGCTGTCCCCAGTCACCTCCCTGTCTTCCATATGCCCTAACATGGTTTCCAGGAGGATCTGCTCCATGATCTCACCAGGCACAGAGGTGAGGCTGACCAGTCTGTAGTTCCCCAGGTCTTCCTTTTTACCTTTTTTAGAAGCAGGGGTTATGTTTCCCTTTTCCAGGCACTGGGGTCTTCGCCTGACTGCTGGGACTTTTCAAATAAGATGGGGAGTGGCTTAGCAACTTCATCTGCCAGTTCCCTCAGGACCCTGGGATGCATCTCATTGGGTCCCACAGATTTGTGCACATTCAGGTTCCTCAGATAGCCTCGAAATTGGTCTTCTCCTACAGTGGGGAGACTCCCCTAGTCCCTGACTTGAGATTCTGTAGCTTGGGAGGTACGGAAAAGGCAACTGCGATTGAAGACTGAGACAAAAATTGAGTAACCCAGCCTTCTCCATGTCTGTCTTAGCCAGGTCCCCGTCTCGCTCATCAGGGGTAATACAGTTTCTTTTATCTTCCTTTGCTACCTCAGGTATCTGTAGAAACCCTTCTTGTTATTCTTTACATCCCTAGCCAAGTTTAGCTCCAGCTGTGCCTTGGTTTTCCCAATCTGGTCCCTATACTCCTGGGCCATATCCGTATAGTCTTCCCAGGAAGTGCATCTCTGCCTATGCATTTTTTTTTTTGTGGGGCTTTAGTTTGGTTAAGCGGTCAACCTGCTCACTACCCTCCTGCAGCCTTATTTATCAGAAAACAAAAATTCAGCTTCGTCTATTGAAAGTCACTTTCTAAATCCACACTTTAGCATGAATCGCCAGTAAGCAAAACACTGCAATGCATGGAGATAAGGCTTGAGCTCACATAATTAATACTGTATAAAACAGGAAGGAAGCCTCTCCATGTTAAAGATCAGTCTGGAAAACAATAAAAGACACCATTTCCCAGGGGAGCACCTCTAGACTGATGCATTCCCTGTGAGCAGAGAACTGAGGCAATTCTTGAATTGAGTCCAATTTTGGAGAAGTACCTGACAAGTTGCCAGAAGCAGAGACATTTTGCACTCTCTGTAACCCAGACAAGCACACAGCTTAACTACTCTGTTGCTGAAAATCAAGACAATGGGCTAATCTCACAGATAGTCAAAATACTTTTAGTCCACTGACGGACGATCAACATTTCATTTTCTGTGAAGACACTGCACAAGAAGTATAGGATTTCGTGACTTGCAGATATGCTGAATCATGCTGTAGAACACAGCATGTATCCAATAAAGCTTTTCCCACCCACCCAAATGCCTGCATCAACCAGAAATCTTCTAGCATCATGAGACCTGCATAGGGAAGAGCTAAAATCTGAGGACACTGAGGTCACAGGACAAAAATCCTGACACAAGCATAGGCATAGAATTCCTCACTGATGGGAAATGTTGCTGAAAAACATGAAACTTATTTAGAGACAAGAATACAGGAACAACTTAATGCTGTGGTGGGTTACTAAGCAATTAAAGCGAGATACCAAACATACTCTTCCAAAATAAGACCATAATTTTTCCACCTTTTCTTAGTTTTTACTGACTTATGGAAGAAGCGCATATCATTACATGCTTACTTTCAACTCCAAGATTAATACAGTCGCACATACCTGTACCACTTGTTTCTGTTGTTGTATTGGCTGTGAGGTTGAAATTTGCGTTTTGTCCCGAGTGCCCCGGGTACGTTCACTGCCCACCGAAGTCATCATATACAGTATATACAAAACAATGTATGTACAAAATAGAAAATCTGAAAAAGAAGAGAGCATGAGGTAAGGCACGGCTCTGATTCAATACCCAGATAACATACAAATGCAGCAGCTTCAACTTTACTTGCCTTTACCAAGAACTCTAAACAAAGATTCCTGAGCAAGCAGCTTAAAAATACTATTTCATTACTGGATTTATCAGTCTTTACAGTAAAAAGGGGGGAATGGTGTGGATAAAAAGCATTCTTATCAACTGATTGGGATCTGTCTAGATCTCTATTTCCAGACTTTATTCTTATCTCCCAGATTTTTCCAGGTTTTTAACATATACACTTTTCTATCTGCTACTCTGCTGAGATTCCAGCTCCAGCTGTATGACTCCTTAAATTTCTATACCACCTCCTGTCCTGTTTTGATGCCTGAAATTTAACCACACTCAGAGTACTAATGCAAACATTACATTCACAAACCAGACTGTTCCTCTCTTCCCTATCATTAAATCTCTTTCCTACATATTCCTTATGGAAGTCATTGCCAACACCCACTCTACTTCTCATCCCTCATTTGTAAGAGAAATGATGATCCTTGCCTTTAAATTCAGTCTCTGTAGACAGCATTTGTGTTTTATGTTCTCCCTCATACTTACAGAAACCATTTACAAAACTACCTATTACCCTGCTTTAAACATACTTTTGATGTATGTGTTTAAAAAGAAAACCCAACCCCCACACACACCCCAGTGCTATCCTGTCTGTGGCAGTCAGCTTTCATTTCACTTCATCCTCTGTCATTAAAGTTATTTTGAAAAAAGAAATTTGTTATTCCCCCGTGTTTGTACAGCACCTAACACAAAACTAACTGACGAAAATGGTTCGCAGTAGCAATGATAACTGAAAACGGATCTCAGAACAGTTACGGTCAACTTCCCAGTTTCTGTCCCCGTGACACTGGGAAGTAAGACCGCAAATGCAGGTAACCAAAGACAACCTGCAAGCGGTGCCACCCGGGCAGATGCGCAAAGCTGCAAAGTCCTTTTACTGCAGCCCCAGCGTGAGAACATGCCTCAGCGCACAACTCGACAGGGCAAGTAGCTTTGGCATAAGTTTGGATCGCCGAGTTCAACGCACAATAATGCTCAGATGAAAAATGAGCAAACGACCGTGATTGCATGGACAAGGATGTGTTCAATACCCAACTGGTCACTAGCCTTCACAAGCCATGTGTACTCAAAAGTTGAAGTTGCAACGAGATGCTACAGTTTAAACACTGATCCACTGTGCTCAGGAGCCTCATCTAGATATCAAAAAGGCAATTAATCCCAGTATGATCTTCAATTTAGAAATACACTTTTGTTGGCCAAAATTGAACCTGACACTGGATTATTTTTTATGTGATAGTTCAAGCATTCAATAGAGCCTGAGGAGAAAGTATATTTCCATGAACTCTTACATATTTAACAAGAAAAGGCCTGCCTTTACCAGGAACCGACTGTAGCATGATCTGAACTGGAACACAGTGTTTCTCAGCTTTATGAATACATTCACCAAAGCCAATCTGTTTCGCAGTCCCTTAAGGTGGTCTAACTTCTTTGTCTTCTAAACCGCAGAACAAACAGGCCTTCAGAGCACTGTGTTTTGACACCCTAACAGCCAAATACGGTCAGAAGAGAGGTAACTCAAGCTCTTGACAAAATGTTCTCTGGAAAGCAAAATATTAAGTAGCTATGGAGATGCTCTGAACAACAAGTTCAACACTTATCACAGGCTCTCTGGTCATGGCTGTCCACTGATATTTTAAACATGTCACAGACTGTCCTCTGTTGAGTCAGCAGTGAGAATGACTTTCTCTGTGTTAAAATCTGCTTTGTAAGCGATGCTGACTGGCCTTCCAATGCCTTAAGACTAACTTAATTTTATATACACTAATAACAACCTTTGGTTTTGTTTGAGGGTTGGTTTTGTTTTTAAAATATCAGTCAGCTCACTACAATTTGAATCTAGCAAAAACGAGCAATGAGAAAAAGCCCTGAACAGAGAACACGACGGAGAGCACTAACCTCTCTGAAAGACAAGCTAAGAGTTTCAAGTATGATTGTCTACAGTCAGCACACTAAGTTTTGCTGAAAAATTGTAACTCCACTGGGTCTGAATTTGTTCATCATTCCTGAATTAAAATCATGTTTACAGAGATTTTGGGACCTAGAATTTCTGACACAGATTTCAAATGCTAATTTCTGTACTTTCACTAGACAAAACTACTCAAAATATCAAGATCCATGTTCCGGACATGACTGGGGTAAACACACATTAAGACAAGGAGGTTTCTATTTGTTTTAAAGCCTATGTTCAACTGTAGGGCACACTTCTGATAGCCAGGCAACACATGGATCCAGAATAGGACTGGGTCTTTTTTCCCTGCCCTAACACACGCTGTATGGTGCCTCTGTGCCACGGCTGTTTAAGCCATGTTTGTTTTTCAGGAGGAAAGGATACTTGAAGGAAAAAGGAAGGCACACAAATGTTTGCAACACTCCTGGAGAACGAAGCTGTGCAGCCAGATCAGCCTGCCAGTGGGAACAGGGCCAGACAAATCTTAGCGGTATAACGGGATCTTTTAAGAAGATCCTAACCTCGCTGACCATGAGCAGCACCACTTGGCACCAGGGCTGAAGCAAAAAAACAGCAAAGGTGAGAGCCTCTCTGCGGCAGCAGTACGGACTTGTACTTGCTTCAGACAAGCGTGGAAACCCACCCTCAGTTTGAAGTTCCCATCAAGCCAACCAGGACATGCTATAATCTGTTCCAGACACCAACCAGTCTTAAAAGCGTCACCGACAGCTCGATATAAAGAGAGCTTTGAAAACACAGCTATATCATGCCCCCGGCAGCCGCACGGCCCGATCGCACTCGCGGCGGGCAGAGCGACGTCCCACCTTCCCGCTCCGGCCAGGATGCACGTCCTGCCTCGGCAGCTCCTACGCGTACCGAACGAAGCAGCAGGCAAGAGGGAGGCAGGTAGCCACTGCCTGCAAATTACCACGGAGACTAGCATTTCAAGCACAGAGTGGGACATTATCAATTAATGAGATGGGGCTGAACAAGAACATTTCCTCGCTCGCACGGCAGTTGTCATAGCGATGAGTAGGCTATCACAAACCGATGAACTTAATTTTAACTGCAGATCAAATGAAGAAAGAAGATTTGAGACTGGAAGACAATTCTTAAACAAACATCTGTTTAATAAAGATCAAGAAAATATTCAGACCAGCAGATGTTTCAGTCTCCATGTCAAGGTCTGGCTCAGTGCAAAATTCCCTCATCAGCAGTTAATACTTGACCTTCTAAACACATCGCAACTCCAGTAAGCAGCCAAAACAGCTGTATTTTGAAGCAATAGATGCACATTAAACAAAACAGACCCCCAGAGCACAAGAGGAGAAAGCACTGGAGACTGGACTTCCCAAAATTGTCATGTAAAGAGCACTAAGAAATTCAAATTTCAGCACCTCCTCCTAAAGCCAATAAGTAGACTTAAAAATGGAAAGAAACGGTCATTTCAAAGGAAAATCATCCCAAACCTCAAGGTTGCTGCCTGTACAGCAAGACTAGCCCAAGGACCTACTACAACAGCAGAGGTGTTATTGCTTAATAAGCCACCACCACATTGGTGATGGAACGGCAACAATTATTCCAGTGTCCAAAAGCGGTAACTAAATACTGGTAACTCAACACCCAGCTTTTCTAAGATGACCAAAGCCTACGCCTACAAGTCTTCGCACCAACAATCATATTCATCACAGTCGGGCTTTTGCCTTAGATTTTCGAAAGAAAGTAAGAAGGCAAAGAATCAGTGAGTAACTGAATGCATTATCGACACAAAAAGCAGGTTTATAAAGCTATCCTAACGCTTTCCTTGACCTTTTGTTCAAGTTTCCTTGGGCAAGAAATCTAGACTCCAGAAAGTCCAAAAACCTCGAGATACACAGAACACAAATTGCCTTGACAGCGTGGCAGGCCCCGCAAGACACAGCAAATCTATTGCTGAACTTCCAGGGACAGGCCCAGCGCTGCAGTACCACCTTTCAAGAAGCCTTCTGAAGTTAAATACTCAGTTCCAGCAGCTGAACAAAACATTTGCAGTTTCAGTTCTCTTCCTGAGGCAGTCTGAAGAAAGTTATTTCCTTGGCTCTGGACAAGGAGCTGTGATAAAAAACACTGTGCAGAAATCTGTGTGAACACCTTAGAAGCATGATTGCTTTTTTATACCCTCATCACAAAGCTACTCAGTCAAGAATTTCCTGCAACGATAGGGCTGGGAAAAGGCTGCATGGCACTGCCTCATGATGGCATGACTACCGTACACGTACGAGTTCAGATTTTATTGCTACGGCAGTAGCGCGACATGAGCATGAGGAAAAAGCGTGGGGAAAAAAGGTCTGCAAAGCATCAATTCAATGCATTTCCCTCAAGTGCTGTTGTCTAAAGAACTTCACCACTTTCGTTACTGCTTGAAAGGGGAAAAGAGTTTACAGGAGTCAGATGTTCCTCGGGAGCAGTGCTGATTACTCAGTGTCTGTACTGCCCCGAGCCAACAATACTGAACCTCAGCTTATGGATCGTGGGAGGATTCATGTCTCATCTTACCTTCTTCTACAGTAAATAGGAAGAATATTGATGGCCAGGAGCAGACCTCTGTCCCTAGCAGAACACCACAAGAGACAGAAATTGTACTATCTGTACACTCTCACGTTTTACCACGAGGACTGCCAGGAGTGGCCAGCTGTCAGCCCAAGTACCAGCAAAGACCTAAACCATACACCTCCAATTGTCATCTACCTCCTCCATTCACAAGAGAATAGGCAATTGCATGTTCTTATAAAACCCACTGAGTTGTTGCTTGAAATTACTGTTCTGCAACAGACTCAGTAAATCTGTAATTCCATCATTTCTCATCACCAGATTTAAAAAAAAAACTCATTTCAAGGATTAGTATTCCTAAGCAAATGTTACAAAAAGACAAAGAAATATACAAATAGGTGCTAAAAACAAAAGAATAGACAGCACTTTTTTGGAAGAGAGAAGTGCTCAATCTTCAAAAGATTGGAGATATGCAAAGGCTGGTCACATACCCAGGGCCACTCTGAAGAGAGTGATGTGGTACAGGCACTGAATAGCGCATGTTTTTCACTAGTAGATCAGGTTTCAGTCATGAAAGTTAAGTAATACCATTAAAAAATTCTTCTAATCTCATAATATCAATCTTTGCTATTATCCTAATGTCTCTGCCTAACAGACGTTGTTTTACATTTTAGTATATGCTGGTGATTATCCTAGCTTTAACAAAAATCTGCCAACTACATCCAATAAACATCCAGCGGACTTGTCCTCATCATTTCTTTATAAATATTCAAACTTCATAGCCAACAAGTGCCCTTATTCATATAGAAACTTTTGAAGGAAGAATCTACATCTCCCCAGATTTATTTTTCACAGGTATAAAAGAGAAAAATATAAGACTATCACACTAAAAATGAGAAAACTGTAACCAACTTCTGCCCAGGACTTTATCTTTCATGCAACCACGGTAATCTTCAGACTGCTTAAAAAATAGATACCAGAACCTACCCAGCTGCACTGCTGCCAGAGGACAACACTCACTAGTGGCTCTGGACAGCCAAAAAGCACGGAGTGCCCTAGATGACTCAGAGGACTCAGCCTGCTGTTTCAGGTATTGGTTACCTCCAAAGTCACACCTCTCATCTTTTGTCGCTATTACGCTAAAAGAATGCCATTTTAGATAGCAAGTGGCTGGACTTTCTGCATACAAAAAGAATAAAGTATTGCTCCCTGTCCTACCCATTCATAAGGCCCATGTTTGCAAGGATTTGCTAGATGCATTAATTATCAGCCCTTACCATTGATTGTAACGAAGCTTTAAGAACCAAAGACCCAGGCAGACTAACTGCGTATTTCCTCTCTGAGCACCACTCTCAGGTCTGTCAGCACTAGACAATCTTACCAGACCACAGTGAAGACCAGACCACAGAGAAGGGGCAACAGCAAGTTCACTTTTGAAATGATTCTCTGCCAAGGAATATTTTAAGAAAGGTCCTTTCCTGGTATTCTAGGACTTGAATGAAAAATTAAATACAGATTCCGGCTGTCTGATGGAAGGACCTCATTTCTTGCCCTCTGTCATAGAAACGGCTTTTCTTATGCTAACCCGCTCTAAAAACTACAAAAGACGAAGAGATAATCTACTCCCATCACTGACCACACCGTATGTTCATCCTCAACTGTCAACTGAATCAGTATCTTGGGTTAGGAAGCATACGGAGATTACAGTGGCTCAGAGGTTCCTGGTGCTCGCACAGCCACGCGCATACCCTATTTCCTCTTCATATGGAAGGAAAGCAACAACTCCATTTCCGAGTCCTCTCGTCTCCTATTTTTCGCCTACGGAAATAGAAGAAAATACTGACTAAGTCAACACACAGTATAATCACTGTTTATTCCACCACTACTACATTCAGTGGTGAAGAATCAACAGTATTGACAAATCTTCTCTTTATGCTTGTTTCTCTGGGTTTGTCCCCCACCAAAAAAAAAAAAAAA
>VXAL01011431.1:21137-36653 GCA_013399475.1 Chauna torquata | reverse complement strand
TTTTTTTTTTTTTTTTTACACCTAAGATGAACTAGAAGTATACTACAAAGTGACCAATTAAGTCTTTACTGATCAGTCTTCCCTTCTTGAACCTTCTCATTTACATAGACTGCTAAAGTTAAAGGGAAAAATCTTTTCAAATCAAGAGTCTGAAAAGGACTGAAATAGCTTTCTAACTTCTTTGAACATTGAATCAGTGTCAAAATTAGAGGAAATGTTGAGATTTACATTTAAGATGGGTTTAATAATATAATTTGCTCATGTATACTTCAAGAATACCCAAGTCTCCCCTTCCATCCCACCTCTCCCCCACCAAAAAAAAAAAAAAAGAAAAGCAACAGTCAACCAAGAAAACTAAAAAGGTAAAACCCTTTGGTGTTTTCCCTTCTAAGGTTTCCTGAGTGACATCCAGTGAAAGGGAACTACAGTGTCTTCAGCTTCCAACAGAGAAGCTGCTAGCAGAACAGTATTACAGCCTAGTCACCCCCTGCAGCAAACTCAGATTGAATTATATACTGCATTATTAGGAGGGTTGTAAAAAAATTAACTAGTACTTCACGAAAGGAAAGCTTTATTGCAGCTGAGGAAAAACCGAACTGGCAGGTTTTTCAGGGTTGAAAATCATTACCCTGCACAGACAGAACCAACATAGCCTTGGTAAGTCACACACAAGCCGAGGACAGCTGAGCAGAGTTTGCGACAAAAACCCATGACCAGAGTTTTAGTTTTTCTACGGAATTTCACCCGATAGGGATCTGGCTGTATATTAGTTCAACCTGTAGTGACGGTAGAACCCAAAACATTTACTCCATTAAAATCAAGTTTCACCTTGCATCTAATATCATGCAAGTGCGAGCCATCACCAGAAACGGCATTCCTGCTCCCCTACTCCTTAACCACACAAAATTGCTACTTCCCTTCCATCAGACTAATGACTGTGCAGCTGCAGAGCGAGCTGACCCAAGAGCAAACCAAACTCTCTAAAACAAAATAGCGAGTCAGTTGAATAAGCTTATCCAAAGGAAAACTACGTGGCTATACAACTGCTGAATCTGACGTGAGGGACAGGGATCGAGTTCATGAGGAAAGGGGGAACCTGCATTTCAGCAGCCATGCGCCATTATCACATACGTGAAACTTTGCTTTTTATATTTTCATCTTCACGGGATCCGGTATAGCAAGGCTTCATCTTGATCAGGCCCTCTGCACACAACAACAACAACAACAATCATCATTAACATGCCTTGTAGACTATTTAAAAAAACTCACAGGAAGGGACTCTGCCAACAGAGTGACCTTGAATATATCGCTATCTTATAGCATATAGAGTCTTTTGACGGCCAATGGAAAAACAGACTTTTATCACTATTCCTGAGGAACACTCCTTCATGCCCAGCCTCTTGGATGCCTGTTAGCATTCAGTAACCTGTTTTGACGATAACCTTACAAAAATTTGTAGGTGCTTCCATCCAAATGAGAAAAGAGGATATAATCAACCAACATCAGGACAGTCTGCCTAACACAGCACACATTAATCTAGAATTCAGCTCTTTCCCCTAATCATAGCAGTATCTTCCTGCGTTCAGTTTCGGGCATTAAATCTAGAGACTCAAACTACCCTAAAGCAATTTAACCAGCAAGAGCAATCTTTAATGATTCTGTACACATGACTAAGTATTCAATGCTTTTGCTGGTCATCTTTAAACTTCACTTTCACAGGACTAATACACTTAACGTCCCTCCCTTCCCTATCAAAAGCCCCACCTTGAAAAGGCTTGCTTCCTCTGCCAGCTCATTAACTCACTGCAGTCCCTCCGAGGGGAGGAGGAAAGCCAGACAGACGTGTCTGGAAAGACAGGGCCAGCTGACTTGGAAGTTCTTCATACAGCTCCTTCCACCAAAAAAATCACAAGGCAGAACCTCCGCTTACTGCAGACTAACAGTTTGTACAGCTTGCTATTCTAGCTGAGATGAGCTCGGGGGTCAGCTAGGAGCCCCGGCGAGCTCAGGGCACATTATACACACACACAGGTGAGGAAACAGCTGCAGAGTATGCGCTAAACAAGTTATGGATGTTCTCTTCAAAGACTACATGGAAAGGACATAAGATCGCAGGCCACACACTGGTTAAGCTGTCATAACCACAAGGAGAAAAAAACCATTTAAGTAGCCAAAGCACCTCAGATAAGACTGAAGCACACCACGAAAGCTGCACAGCGGTTCCCCACGCCTCCAGTAACAATGTCAGCAGGACACTTTCAAAGCCATTTGAGCATGGTTTACATCAGTACATACAACGCTAGCTACAAGCACGCATCAAGGACACGTCAGGCTTGCATTTGTCGATACTACAAACAGCAAGGCACAACAGTTAAACACAAGCTTTCAGTGGACCACCTATCAATCGCTACCATTACAATCAAGTTAGCTATACCCACAAGAAGAGTAATTCATGCAACAGCAAAAACAAAATGCCAGCTGTTAAATCACACCACAAAAAATTTAACTTATTAGGAAAGTTAATTACATTTCAGCTGGTACCAGAACTAAAAAAGATGCTGAACTGCCACAGGACGGGGGGGAAAAGACAAGTACTTGGGACT
Organism: Chauna torquata; assembly: GCA_013399475.1. NCBI lineage: Eukaryota > Metazoa > Chordata > Aves > Anseriformes > Anhimidae > Chauna > Chauna torquata. Next base: position 34,050 of record VXAL01011431.1, on the reverse strand, counting down.
GTCAGCTCTGGCTATTGAACTAAAGAAATGCGCATTTCAGCAATTAGCTCTGACATAACTGCCCACATCTAAACAGTCCCCCAAATTAACCCCAGTTTACACATTAAAACAAGTCCAATAAGATTCAGGCTGAAAGCTAGGTACTCCAAATGACGGAAAGAAAGAGCTAACACGAGCTCAGAGCCAGGATGCTCTCCAGACGAGGGAATTCGCTTTGACCAGGGCTCTCATACACATGGTGGCACGCAGGAAACAGCACTCGGCGTAGGACATCGCGCTGCCAAATCACGAACCCGCTCCACGCTCATGCTCTCCCTGCCCCCTCCAGCTCCCTCCTGCGTCGCTGAGCCACGCTCTCCTGGAACGGCTTCCAAAGGAATTCTCTGAATAGAAACAGATACAAGCAACAGGACTAAAAATAGCCAAGTAAGAGCTGAGATGTTTATGACGTCCTCAAAGCGGTGGAAACACACTCAACTGCCTCAAAAAAGGGCACTGAGTTATTTCATACTACAGTTGACGACGAGGAACAAAGTAGGGAGTGCCACCATAAAACAAGCTGGAAGGGGAGGGGGTAATTCAGACTTGCCACTCCGTCACCAGATCACGTTACAACACTCAAAACAAAAAGCAGTGGTTAAATTACATGCCATGAGTGATATGAAAGCAAATGCACTAAGCAGTCAGTAGGGCTGCACCTATAAAAAGTGTTAAATCCTCACACTATCACATTTTTGAGTCTAACTTCAGAGTTTTGGTAGCAACACCAAAGAGCTCAGATACCATTCCTACGTCTGTACCAAGCCCTGGTTCTCGAGCTAGATGTTCAGGGAAGAAGACCCTCACGATCAATACTTGTGGAACACTTGCACATTCAGAAAAACAAAGGAAACCAGAAGTCTCACTGAAAAAATTATTTTAAATAAAACAGGGTATTCTAGAATATCTTCCTATAGCTTCCCCAAGATCATGATATTTCACAAGGCTCGTCTTAAGTGAGAGAAGAATCCATAAAAATAAAAAATTTTTTTTCAGTGACATACACCACAGAACAAAACGTTCCAGAACAAAGAAAAGAAACAATAGTTTCTAAGGCAGTATTAAGTCTCCATCCTTAACAACCTTATGCTTTTACCGTGCAAAAAGTCTTGATTAATACTCACAGCCACTTGGTTCAGTTTAGTTGTCCAAAGTGAAAACTCGCAAGAAGCAGAGTCCTTTTTTCAAACTCTGTCAGGTGCTCCGAGATGAGCAGTCACAGAAACAAAACACAGAACTGAAAAGCACACGAGATCATATTTATTTCTCTGCCAATTCCGTATTGCTCCTTCCATGGCCATGAGCAGCACTAGCATTTTGTCCCACTTGAAACAGAGTGGGTTTTACTCGTTTCCTTTGACATTAATCCTGATATTGACTTGCTTCAGTCAGAAAATGGGGATTCTTGGTTTACCCCAAGTTTTCCTACTTAATTTTGAGCATTATTTTTCTCACTATCACAATTTCTCAACTTGGTGTCACGCACAAATTCACTTACTCTTGTTCTGTCTTTCTGGAATTTTAAATGAGGCCAGGTCTAGACCATAATGACACCAAACTACTGAAAGATGAAGGATTAACAATCGTTACAACTTCCAACACACAATGGACTAGAAAGGAGCAAGTAAATAAAGGTGCCCTCCACACAGAATTTGAATCTAACAACAGGATTCAAGTCATCCAGACTGCCCTCGTGCATTTAATATTTACAAAAAATCAAAATGAGATTTATCTCCCACTTCCTAGTGAGCTTCTTTATCTTTTTAAAGAAGATAACCAAAGAGACGAGCTGCTTACATAGTACGTCAAACAGCCCAAATTTTTATTAATTCAGTATTTATTTCCTCTTCATCATGTGGAGGCGAAAAAAATCACCCTTACGGATCTTTTAGACACACACTCACTGTTCCAGCCCCCCATCTTTATCTTTTTCTGCAAGTCTTGGCCGCCACTCATTTTGTGTCTGCAACAGGAGGTTCTCTCTCCTCACCGAATCTTCCCAAGCCAGACTACTTTATAATACAACTGAAGAATCTGCATAGATTTTTTTTTTTAATTTTGCAAAACATGCATTTTCGTCTTCCAAAACATCCTTCCTATCGATGGATCAGTAAGATTTTTTTTTTCCCACAGAAATTAATTCCCTTGTTTTCATAAAGCTTACATTCGACTTTTAAATGTCTTTGTATTTCGCAGGGTCATTTATTCCTACACTGTACTAAACTAATGCTCGCCGATTCCAAAGAGGTATGCCAACTTTTCGCTGTGCAACACAACGTTAAAATGCCCAAAATCAGATTTATAAAACAGCCTAAGAAGATATTAGACACCTGTCTATTTTACCAGCAGTCTAAGAGACCAAGCACTCCGCTGCAAGATCAAGTTACTCACTTTTGACAGAAAAGGGACTTGCACTCTTCACATCTTAGTTTCTGAACCAGCTGGCTTATTTATATTAATTGCAGCACCTCACCCTTAGCACACACGTGAATTCTGAGATTGCAGCTGGAATACACGTTCTGTTAATTGCAGCATACAACTCTAGCAACAGCATTAAAATATTACAGGTATCAGCTTTAGAGATTATACTGTACCTATAAAAACGTCACTGAACAAATGCTTTGGCAATGACAGTCTTTAAAACCGTTTCAGCAGACGTGTTGTAAACATCAATTTTCCCCTAACAAAACAATAAGCTGTATGTGAAAGCCAAGCAAGGGATAAGGCAAGATAAAACATTACAAGTTTTAGAAGTTGCATTACAAGCTTAAGTAACAGCTTCTTAATCACAAGAATAATTTTCAGTCATTTACAGAACATTATGTAGAAATTCTAGCACAACAGGGGACTGTTACTTGGTGTAAAAGCCAGGACATCTCTGTAAATAAATTAAGAAAGCAACGGTAGGCAAGTTTAAAATGCAGAATGATGTTTTAAATGTGTTTGCAATTTAACATGAGGGCCGTTTTCACGTTCAATAAGTACACTGCCCAACATACAGCTTTTTGAAAACTAGTTAAGAACAACCTGGTACACTGGTATAAGGTGAAGATAAGTCATAATCAAGAGTAAAAAATGCAACCCATCATTTTACATGCCTCTTCCGATAAGAGCAAAAACGCTAAAAAGCATACATGTCTAAGAGGGCAGCATTCACCCAAAGCTGTAATCAGCAGCAAGTAAACTGCTAAAAAGCTGCTCGCTCTCAGCTTCAGGACACTGCCACCTGCGTATCCGCAGGGGTTCGGGGTGGGGTTTACAAGCATACAAGCCTCATGTGTCAGTACTGCCCTTTTGGTCCCTCCGCTTTCCCGTGTCTAAAATCTGAAAAACAATACTTGCCAACCCTTTTGCCGCGCTCTAAAACTCCAGGGCAGAAGGTATCAGCATGACCATAGTTTTGATATCCCAAAAAGAACCTTGCCATGCAGTCTTGAGTTTGAGATTTGTTGTCATGGAAGTTACTGTGAGATCACTGCTACATCACAAGAATTTCCCTCCAGGATCAAATACAAGAGACCGGCAGAATGTGATAAAGCAGCTCCCAGTACTCCGCGTTTAAACTTCACTGAATACATTCATCTGTGAACAGCAGTTTTAAGGAGAAGAAATTTTACTTCCACGTATTCATGAATGTCCATTTGAAGAGTTATGAACACATCCAACAAAAACATTGTGCTCTTTCCAGAATTTTTTTTTTTCCAGAAGAAGAAGAAAGAGAAGGAAAAAACATGTTTAAATAGATTATCTTACTCCCAAAGCCAGAGACTTAGGGAAACTTCCCTTAAGCCATTTTAAGTTCTCAAATGTTATACAAACAATAAACAAAAACCAGAAAATTCACAGAACATGAAGTTCCGAGAAAAAGGCCTGCCATATCAGTCAGACATTAATGTATATTTAAATATGCAAGAACATTTGGGAACAAAAACCTTTGTTCGATTGAATTGTCACAATTCCCATCGAATAAAAAAAAAGAATAAAATAGAGCCCAAAGAATGCAACGGAACTGGGTGAGAAGAAAAACTAGGGTTAAACCTGGGGAGTCAAAAATCAACCTTGCACGCTCATGTGAATCCACAAAAGGTTGTAATTTTACTTCAGAGGCAACTAAAAATAAACAAATGTTTATTTGGGACTCACTTGTCAGTAGAGATTTCAACATGAGTGAAATACAAGTTGTTGTTTAAAAGCTAAAAGTATACGATGTCAATCTAAAATTGTTTCACTGTAAACAAGTATTTCTTTGGCCAAACTTTTCCAGAGCTTGAGTCAAACATGCAATTGCTGTGTAAGACTTGAAAGCTTAAGTTCCATGAGCTCCTTCAAAAAAAAAGTCTAATCCTCATTACCAGAAACCACCTTTTATCATCACAGAGATAGGCATTTTTGAAGCACAATTTAATAGTTGCTCTATTTTTTATCATCTTCAGTTTGTGCTACAGAAAAGTTTTAGTGAGCTTTCAGATTCTTGGAGCCGTGATGTTTTGGATTTAAATACAATTGGAAAACATTCATGGCATCTTCTTTAAGAGGAGTTTAGCAGAGATATTTTATTTTTTTTTTAATTTAAAACTGGTCTTAAGCTTAATAAAATCTTCATTTTATATAGTTTTAGGAAAAATAAACTGATGGCTTTCACTTTTTTTTTTTTAATTAGAAATTTGGGTCACTTTAAAAATAACACAGCTTCTAGCTTCTGAAACAAAGGAGTGGATGCTAAATACAGCAGGTCAATATTTTAACAAAATGTGATACAGCTCAGAAGCTGAACTACTTGGAAATTCAATTTAAAACAGGCCCTGGAAGAGCTAAGCATGCCACTTCTTCCAAATCGGTCTTTAAGATTTCAAGAAAGCAGAGCTCCCCACTTCTCTACCCACAAAATTTCATACTAGTATAAATATGAGAGAACCATAACATATCCAAACATACCTTTGGATAAAACTGCCTAGTGTAAAGCTCTGTTTTCAGTCTTTCATGCGATGTTTTCAGCTGAATGTTTTTAGGCTTTGACTATAATAGAGTTTAGATTCGCATTCTGGCAAAGCTTTGCAGTTTGAGCTCTGCTTATGTGAGGTCACTTCACCTGGCAGAGAAATTGAGAAGGCTGAAGTCGAGATTTTTCAGGAAATGTAAGAAGTGGTAATGGTCTCGTATTAGTAAACAGACGGACTAAGCGAATCTCTAAACAGAGCTAACTTTCCCCACCACTGGAGTGCCAGAAGAGATTGCTTATCCCCTCCCTTTCCCCTTGAACATTTCTCCCTCAAAAGACAACAAAAGAGATTATCTTTAAAAGAAAAAAAAAAAGTATTTCATAGTATGTCTGTTCATGTATAAACTTCTGGGGGGAAAAAAGGCAACTCAACTCATCAATACTGCGCTACACATATACATAAACGCAGAACAAAAATGCACTTTTAGAAATACCAAGAGAAATAAGATGCAAAACAACCCCTTAACTCTCCAGCTCACGTAACTGCAGCCCCAGCTGCCACACAGCTAGACCCTAACAACACTAACAGAGCAACAGGGTTCAAGACTGAAACAGTTGCAGGACCAAACACTTCACTGTGTCAATTTAGGGAGGGATGCAGAGGACAGGGACCCCTTCCTCCTCCCCAGGTACGCCAGCAGGGCTCATCGTTCCCAGGGTTATTTCATTACTAACTTTCAGTGCAGCTCATCAAAGCAGGAACGTTGTTTGTTTGTTTGCAGAGACACACCTAAGGTTCCCCAGCATTAATGACTTCATTTCTGCTGCAAGGAGCGAGACTCCAGGTGATTTGAGCAAATCAAAGTAGAAACCCATTCTATCAGTGATCAAGGATACCAAACTCTTCCCCCATCCCAAACCTGTCGTGTAACTACCCCAAGCCACATCCTCCTCCTGTTCATCCACACTCCACAGGCCACTCATTTCGTCCCTCTCTCAACATACTGCCTTAAGACCTGTTTAGTCAGAGGGAAAAAACCACCAAAAGACAGTGCCAACAACTGATCCTAACTTTTCTCTAACTCTGTGCCGCAACTGGAAGGGGCGGAAGAGCTGCACGCCAGCTTTCAATCAGGGTCTGTCGATAAAAGCGACTACAACCATAAAACCAGTTCTCGGCCACCCACCACTCCCTCAAGCCCTGATGAGGAAGGCGGTGACGATTCTAGCTGCTGAACTCTCCCATTTGGTCTCTCCTACATTCAGTTCCAATCCCAAACAGCCGCTTGGGTTTTGCTAGGTGCAAAAGCTTTTAGTTACCACAGTCTGACTCAATGTTCAAAACCTGCTTGTTCTGGCCTGCAAGGTAAGACGCGTCACTCAATATGTTCTTATGCTCGAATTTTGCTTAGATATTAAAATCGGCTGAAAAGGGATGGTTCTGAGGTTCCTTGCCCTATGTTTGATCATGTTTTCCAATAAGTAGGTCATTTCATAACTACAGAAACTCTTACGATGCCTTCTATTGATGAGTTATTTTAATGGATTTGTTTACTGAGAAGAAATATAAAAGTTAAAAAATTTTCTCTTCCATCACTCCCATGACTCAAGCACTCCCCAGAAATCAACAGAATCAGCACAGGAGATAAGTCATAAATATTTGAGGTAAGTTTCCTAGCAGAAACAAAATCTCACTGATGTTTCATTTCAGAGGACTGTACATAACGAGCTGTTCCAGCATTTCTCAGATTCGAGATCCCTAACTTTGAAACAGTTTTAGCCACCTAACTTCATTTTAACCTTGGCCTACAGTTGTGGGGGTCTCAGGGTTTGGGAGAAGGAGGCTGAACTTGCAAGAATAGGAAAAACAGGTGGATCCGGTTCACTTTTACTTTACCAGGACTTGTCTTAATTCTGCAAAGTTTTGGCTTTCGTCTCATTAAAAAGCACTTTCAAAATCATTTTGATGCATAGAGCTTCATAAAATGAACTGTTCAGCACATGGAAGTCCAAAAAGAACTCAGCCTAACCTTTCATAAACACTAAATGCACATTAAACCATCATTTACAGTTCATGGAATTCCTAGACAGAACATACGTGGGACTTGGGCAATCTTATCACTCTCAGACGATCAAATGTTTGACCTGTTTCCCTCAGAGAACTGCCGAATTACAGTCCTCAGTTCAGCTAGCACCAACACCCAATTACTCCTTGTTCGCAAGCAAAGAAATTACTCAGATTTAAAATATGCACCTTATTGCATTTTCACAGCATTTTTCTACACACATATGCAAAACCCATTCACCTTTCCACCTGTGAAGAGTCACGAATGACTGTTACCACCAGCCCTCCTAAACTCAGTCCTTAATCCACTGCCTTCTCAAAGGCATGTAAATGTAAGAATACACGGCCTTGAGTTTTCCTGAAGGACTACAGATTCGTCAAGTAGTTTAACCTAGAGAAGGCAAGGCTCAAGGGGAATCTCATTACTGTGTACACATACCTGAAGGGAGGCTGCAAAGAAAATGGAGCCAGGCTTTCAGTGGGGCCCAGCGCCAGGACAAGAGGCAACAGGCACAAACGGGAACACAGGAAGCTCCGTCTGAACAAAAAGAAATGCTTTTTTTTTTTTTTTTAACTGTGCAGGTGATGGAGCACAGGAACAGGTAGCCCACAGAGGCTGTGGAGTCTCCCTCCTTGGAGATCATCAAAAGCTGCCTGGACGTGGTCCTGGGCAACCTGCTGTAGGTGACACTGCTTGAGCAGGGGGCTGGACCAGAAGATCTCCAGACAGTCCCCACCAACCTCAGCCAGCCCGTGGTTATGCAAAGTGGAAATGGAAGTCAGTCCTAAAACTGAAAAGCTGTTATCAAAAATGCCCCCCACACAGCTTCATTAAGGACAACTCTTAAGCTCTAGCATCTCTGCTCAGACAGTCACAAAGAAAAGTGAAAGCCTAATCATTTCTTCATTTAAATCAGTCAGTGCAAGAGTCGCGAGGACTTTAATCCAGCAACACGCACTGCTATATCAAGAGATGAAACGGTAGACAATGAAAAATGGAGTACACGGATAAAGCTACAAGGAATTTCATACTTGCAATCATAACAGAGAACTATTCAGGAAAGATAATATGCATCTTTTCCTAAGATGCAAAGAGAAGTTCCTGGATACAGCTGTTATCTGAACATCAAGAAGCAGCAAAGAAACCCAACAGGTTGAGGACACGTATCAGAAGCCACAAGCTTTTCTCAAACACTTAAAACAACTTTTGCATATTCATTAACTTGCCTCCACCAAGCTCGTAACACTGTATTTCAATCTTCCCCAAGTTGAATTTCAGACAGCTACCCTTTGGCACTTCACCCATGTTCAAAACACTCAGAAATTCATTCAGTGACCACTGAAAGGAAGTGAAGCACCGGGCTGGGAAGCACAGCACTGCTGCTCCTCCTCACATTCAGACACCCAAAGTTAACATCAGTAAGTTAGGTCACTCTTACATCAGTCTTAAAACGGATCGCAAGCCAGTGGTCTGAAGAACATGCGACTGAAAGCTGAAATTAAAGCCCAGCAGCAGAAGACATTTGTCCCTTGGGGTACAACCCCTCAAAAGCACGGACCAGAATTTCTCAAGTACAGTATATCACACGCTCTGTACACACAGCCCTCTAGCAGAGCAGTGTTTGGCACCGGGATTCCTTTCAGATTCACATCGCTAAAACAGAATCTAAGACAACATGCGCTTTTTAGAATCAAGAAAGAATGAAAATGCAGAATTTCAAAGAAAAAAAGAAACAGTGATTGCCTCTAAGTATAGGAAAACACGGACAAAGTGATAATACAAAATATCTGTCTAGTGTTTACCATAAAACAGCCATGATTCGGTTAACATTTAAAACAGAGCAGAAAGAGGAAACAAAGCTTTCAAAAGCCATATGCTCCATTCTACACTATTATATCCACCATTCTCAAAATACTTAACATAAAAGAGTTTTTTCTCCTCAAAAGGAATCTCAATATGGTCTCTAAAGCATCATCCTCTGAACACCTACTTCCAGGAACAATATTGTAGTCATAGGAAATACAACCGAAATGCTCTAGATGAAGCCTATGCCACCCAGTAAAACTGCAGAAAGACTCCCTCTCCATGCAGCTAACCATTAAGAACACTCAGAAATATGATCACAACTACAGAATTCAAATTTTACACCTTCAACCACAGAGCTGCCTAACACCATAAGAAAGACTTTTCCTTTTTCCCCATTAAACTGGGTTAAAAAAAGGGCATATCTGATGGCTCAAATCTGGAGGTTAAGAAGAAAGTATCTGTGTTCTCTTCGTGTAAATTTGGACTTAAATACTAAACGATTCTGGAACAGAAATTCTGCTGAATCTCCATCGTCTGCAGATCTGGAATAAACTGTGTTTCCTGTATGATAAAGCAAAAAAAAAAAAAAAAACCCACTATCATACAAGTACTACTTAGGGCAAGCCTTAAGTCTTGAGAAAGATCAAAGCTCCCTCAATACGGGAAACATTTCGTTGTTTCTAATGCAAAAATGCCACACTTAACCAGGTTAGGAACTCCTCCAAGCTCATCTGCTGGAAGATTTAACAAGCTGGGGAGGGAGCGGAAAAATGCTTGACAAGTTTGCCTTCAAAAGAAGCCACAGTATCGTGCAGCTTTCACAAAGACAGCTGGACTGAAGAGAATTACAAGGGAACCGAGAGCTAGAAACAACTCCATCCAAGGGAGCTGTGCAAAGTTGTTCACATAACCTATCTTGCCAGTTTTACAATCTAGAGACAACACCAATAAAACAGCATGCTCAGCAAGAGTTAAGATGCAGTAAAAGCAAGCTGAGCAAGCCCTGAGATCTCAGGCATCAGACTGTATTACCTTTAGTCTGTCTTTAGTCACTGTTCTCTCTTCACAGTATTGAGAGGTAATGGGGGAAAAAGGGCTGAAGGTAACACACCTGTGAAACAGATCGCAAGAGCCATAGGTGGACTGAGAGTTCTGACAGTCAGTTGGCCAGAATTAAAAAGCACGGACCTTCGTGTCAGAGCAGAACAGAGAAACCTTTTGTACAATTTTTGGAAAATATGAACCATAAGTAATTGCAGAGGAGCTACTTCACAGCCTTTCATCCCAGCTCTCACTTTGAAGAGTGTAGCCTTTTTAGGGAAGTTGTATGAAAACAGTACAAGTCCAAACTAGGTCTCTGAAAAGCGAAAAGGACGCAATGGGCTACAAATAAGCAGATTGTATCAGGGAAAAAAAACCACACACAAAATAAATAAGTAAATAAAAGCTCCAGCAGAAGGACAACACTGAAGTGGATATTACTTGCACTTCCTCTAGCAACTTCCATTCAATAGTTTTGAAGTATACAAATACAACACTAAGTTTATTTTTATGTCATTTTCTGAAGGGGACAAGTCACTGGGCTTCTTTTACCAAGGTCATAGGAGAGGCTGTTGCAAATCTGAAAGCAGAACATTTTTCAGAGTCCTGCTCCTGCGCTTTTACCAAACAAGGGGCAAAGATAAAAAGACTAATAAAAGACACATATCTGTATTCTTATTCTTTGACAAAGAACCTATTCCGAGTACTGGTACTAAACTCTACTGAAATTGCAAGTAAACATGACTATTAACACTAATTATTAACAGAACATTAATAGTCTACGATACATACGTTTCTCAAGCACTATTAATCAGCATATTATTCTGCTATGATCACTAGGGGGACACTACCAGCAAACACAAAACATACCAGAAATGGCGCTTTATGAGGAAAACATCACGTAAAAGTGCATGGAAGAAATAGAAAACATCAAAATTCTACTTCTACCGTTCCAAAGACACAACTTAAAAAAAAAAAAAAAGAGAGAGAACTACAAAAAAAATAAAAAATAGTAGATTCTGGTAACTGACAAGATTTTGTTGATTTTCCTTAGCTTCCCCTAGATTTTAGTGGTAAATCTAACTCCAATCTCAAATGGTCAAATCCTTTTGCAGCTCATGGCACCAGGAGCCTTTCTGAGGACTGGCCAAAACAATGCAAATGAAACAGCCTAAATTTCTGCATTTCCCTGCCTTTGTTTTTATTACTATAAACACTTTTTTAACCAATATGCTGATAAAACTGCAACTAGAATAAAAGAGAACAGAGCTTTCCCAATTCCCACTCCTCCTTCCCTGCTTGAAGTTACCGAGATTGTTGAGGTTATAAACACAAAAGCTCGCCCCTTTTCCAGACTGTGCATCAAAATTGGTTTACACCAGTTAACCCAGTTTCTCCATGTAACGCTCCAGGAGTCCCGAAACATCATTAATGCTGCAAACTGATTTAGCCTAGCTTGCTTTAAAGCTACCTAGGTTAAGGTTAAAAATAAATTCTTTAAACAAGTTAAGTCAAACCACCACAGAGAGATCAGGCTCAGGTATAAATACTGAGTCAGTCAGGTAGGAATCCAAACCCAGATTCCACCAGAGAACGTGATACAACTGAGGGAATTGCTGAAAGGGCCTGGTAAATATTTTTTAAAAAAAAAGCCTCCAAAGGCTGACTTGATGCTGTTCGCTGTGAAGGGCTCCATTTCAATGGAAAGTGCTGCTCCTCTAGGCCTGCACATCCTCCCCCTCCCTTCCCTTCACTCACATCCAGCTCCAATTTCTCTCCTTGAAAAAAACAGCCGCTCTCATGCCAGGACAGCCCCTCCATTTCACCAGCCACCGCCACCCCAGAGGCTACTGCCTTGATCTGCTGCTTTATTATAAGCATTCATCACTTATCAAATTGAGATGACTAGGGCCTGATTGCCGCTCAGTAGCTACAGAAGTGGGCTGGCCTTCGTGAGCTTCCCCTTACATAGCTCAACACAAAACCCTAAGTTTCTGTTTCACAAGACTGTGTGTTCCCTTGAACACAACCAAGAGGGCTCTGCACATCCACACTCCTGACTTTAACACACCTGTGAGAGAGAGGCTTCAAACCGGGTTCACCCTGAGCATCTCCCAGGTGTCATTAAACAGCACTGCAGACATTACAGCACTTTTTTTTTTTTAAACCATCTATTTCACATCACAGAATTCTGATCCTTGCGATCAGACTTGAAGGTGCAGCAGATCCCTCTCTACATCCAGTTTCTTCTAGAAGGGTTGCTACCAGTTCACTTTCCCGCTGTAATTTCCTTCAGCGACAATAACAAACAATATTTTTAATGCAATATAAGCAAGCCCAATAGCAAAGCCCTGCCCTGACTTCCAATTCTCAGCAGCTACACGTAACCAGGGGTAGGGAGACTGGGTAGAGAAGGTTAACGGACAGAACAGCGCCTCGGTAGTCATGTCCTCAAGTAACCCGCTGTTGCCGTTGAGATGCTGTTGTTAACGAGCTCTACGTAGCTGTGACCGTGACACGGCTGACCTGCCCCCCTTGCCGGGGGGGAGCACCCAGGAAGGAGAGGAGGAAAGGCAACACGGGAGTCAAGCCAGGCACAGGACGCGGACCAACAGTTATTCCTACCAAAGCGTTCCTCTCCTGCGCCGGGCTGAGGACGAGGGGCCCGCAGCACACCCCCTCACCGGCCCTGCTCTCCGCTGAGGGGCCCGCCTGCGCACCCGCGCCTTCCTCCTCCTCCTGCCTCTCCCGGCAGGCACAGGAGCCAGCCGCCGGAGAGGAGCCCAGGCCTCAGCCACCTCGGCGTGAGGAACAAGGCGGGGGGCTCCCCCCGCCCCGGCAGCCGGCCCCGAGGAGGGCGGGAAGCCGCCGCACCTCACGGCAGCCGCGGGGTCGGGCCGGCTGCCTCTCCCCGCGCCGCGGGGGCAAAGCAGAGGCGCGGGTCGGAGCTGCCCCCGCTCTCCGCTCCCTCCCCTCCCCGCGGCCTGCGCTGGCGGCCCCTTCCCGCGCCCCTGGGGGCTGG
>VXAL01011431.1:0-20672 GCA_013399475.1 Chauna torquata | reverse complement strand
CGCCGCGGCCGTGCCTCGCCCCTCACACACCACCAGCGCGCGCCCATCCGCCGTCCCTTCCGCCTACCCCCAGCACCACGTGAGCAGGGCGAGGGAAGCCGGCCCCTTCCCCCTCACGTGACCGGGGCTCCGCCTCCCCGCTCGGCGGAAGGGGAGGGTTGGCCCCGCCCAGGGGGGGAGAGGCGGGATGGCGGCGCCGCGCTGAGGGGAGCTTGGGGGCCGTGGGGCCTCCTGGCCCCGGTCCGCCTGGGGATGCGGGGGTGCCCGGGAGCCCCCGGGTTGCCCGGTACGAGGCACCCTGGCGAAGGCCGCGGTCGCTCTGCGGCGGTTTGGCCCCCGCCCCTGCGCCAAAGGCTTCCCCCGGGAGGGGCCGTGCCGCCGGCAGCCTGAGGGGCCCCGGGGGAGGCGCAGCCTGGCAGCACGGGCAGGGGAACGGGGGAGCGTTCAGAGTCGTGACTCGGCCCCTCTCTGGCAGGCCGAGGTAGCAGTTCAAGCTGGGAGCACTGGTTTTTAAGTTTTGCTTCTGATTTTAAGGTCGCTTTTATTTTCTTCCCTATGGGTTTTTGGCCGAATTGATTGTTTTTTGTTGCAGATTAAAGCCTGTTCAGGTTGCCAGGTTCGTGCCTCAATTCCGCACAACATTCAGGCTGAGCAGACACGAGCTCAGGGTTTTCCAGAGCTCTGCTGTTCCTTCTCCAGTTACTGTGCTCCTGGAGGTTTCATCTCAAAGATGTTGGAAATCCCAGGCTGTCCTCATGACCAGAGGATCAAAAGGCTCCTTTACAGTCTCCCTCCACACTTGCTGAGAGCAATGCCTGAACAAACAAGAAATGGGAACCAATTCTGCACTTACATTAATTTTTTAAGTGTTCGGTTCTTTTGCCAGGCTGAACACAGGGAGGCACCCCATTGACATGGAGGAATCCCAGAAGGCATCATGCCAAGGGATAGCTGCAGTACAGGAGGAAAAGGGAGAAGGAGAGGATGCTAGAGACTAATGGAGAATAGCAAGGGCGTGACGCAGCAGAGTACATGAGAGCACTTGGTGCAGCTTTTGGCAGTGCCCCAAGTAGAAATGGCAACCCCAACTGAGTGGTGACAGGACAGGTGGTGAGGGAGGAAGGTTGCTTGACTCCTCAAGATGAGGGACTTCAGTTTCTGAGCCAGGAAAAGAGAGAAATTTTGACCATTTCAATTTTATCCTGTTGTGCGTTTTTCCCTCTGGGTTCTGTACCGCACCTCTGCTTGCCTGAAGTGTAGCAGATGTACCCTTTTGGCGTTCCTACTTTCTAAGGCCTGGCATATTAAGGCAGGGCTTGCTTATTCTATGTGGAAATTGGTTCCTGCTTGGCTCTCTGCTGAGCAGGCAGGGTTGGTGAAGGTGACTGGGGCACCAGGTAGCAGAATGTTTGTTCAGCTCCTGGCACCTCCGGTGATAAGTCCCATGATTTTGACCTTTTCCATGGTCTTATTTCCTTTGCTGCTGTTTGCTCGTCCTCTGTCCCTTGACTCTCCACTTAAGTAGACAGGGCATCAAATCTCATTTTACCGTAAGCAGTATCTGAACCTTAATCAGTGTTGTTTGTGCTTCTGCCCTCTCATCTTAGAGTAGACAGATTTAAGTGGCCAGCATCCTGGACTGAGCTTGTTTTTTATTACATACATGGGCAGAAACTACAACAGTTCCTCCAGCTTGGAAGTAGCAAGACCTCACTATTCCCATCTTTTCCCAATAAGATAGAGGGTCCCTTAGAGCTGAATTGAAATTCAGACCAAAGAGAATACAGGTAGTGTTGATTTTCTGGAGGCAGCTGTTGAGATTTTATTANGGTGGTGCAGAATTAATTATAGCTCTAAACAAAGTTTCACAAGCTTTGTGACAAACATGTCTGCGGCTCCATAATCTGTGCAGATTTAATCAGTCTTATTAGCATTCTTTCATCGTGACTTGGCAGTCCTTTGCTGATCGATATGGGTATTTGATGTGCAGCATGCAACAACAAAGGCTGAGAGCTCTTGGGATGCTCTAGTCAGATGGTGTGGTGCCAGCTGGAGGATGTCTCCAAATAACACAGAATCCAGCCTGGGAATATTTGGAATAAGAGAAAGTTGAACAAGGATACCAGGACAAAAAGCGTTGTGGACTTCTCTCCACTGTGCATGAAGTAAATACAAAGGAGAAATGATATATTTCACTGCCAAAGCTTCCAGAGGAGAGCTAAAGGAATAAAACAATGGAGGCTGAAGTCAGAGACCCGCACTCTGAACGTTCAGCGCAGCAGGGTTGGAGAGGAGACCCTGCAATAAACACAGCAAAGGTTTGACCAGGCCTGGCAGCCAAATCCTACCTACTTAGCTGTTTAACTCACTTCCCTCTGCCCGTGTCAGCACTTTCTGCCATTTCAAGGATTTGTGACCTTTTCAGTTTTCCAGCTACTAAAGAATAATCCAGTGAGGGTCCAAATCCCTCTGAACCATGTGTTTAAGCTTACTTCAGGCTTGCTTTTCTTAGTCACCTATTGCA
Source organism: Chauna torquata (assembly GCA_013399475.1). NCBI lineage: Eukaryota > Metazoa > Chordata > Aves > Anseriformes > Anhimidae > Chauna > Chauna torquata. Next base: position 18,148 of record VXAL01011431.1, on the reverse strand, counting down.
GATTTCTTTAAACAGTCGGCAGTCCACTTACCACGGGCTGAAAACGACCGTTCTGGTGCTTTGGCATTCTACTTGCCAGTCACATTTCAGGGGGGGGGAAAAACATTTATGTTAAGAGTATCACCCTGTTCCTAATTCAGAAGTGCACTCTACTTCTGCGTTGTGGGCAGTAAGTAAAACCCATCTATTCTTCGCAGGCTCAGGCTGCAGCAGATCATCCCTCCTCATGCTAACGCTCACTTCTACTTTCTACACTACCCACACTTGTTTCTTGGACTAATCAGACAATTAGTCCAACTGAGCTGGAGTTCAGAGCAGTTTTTCCCAGTTTAGTCTGAAGCCTGTATTTTCTTTGTGCCCATTCTTCTTCCCAGTTATAGCACTTGGTCTAATAAAAATACTGCTCTTCTCTGCAAGCCATTCTTACAGCTCTATCCCATGACACCTGTGTCAACAGCGCTAACTTTCTCCAAAATGCATTCCAGTAGCCTCAGAGAGCCAACGTAATCCGTTTGTACGCAGATTCTGTAAGGCAGAAGCTCCATGTGAAGAAACCAAACTTGACTTTCCAGTTTGAGTTGAGTTGGCAAGGAATTAGGAATTGTCTGTAGTTGTAAAGGAACACCTGGAAGTCTTGACTGCAAGATGGAGTTGTGTCAGAAGATGTTACCCTTGGGTGTACCAGGGATCGCTGCTGCATTTAGACTTGGGGTGAAACGCTAAAGATGCTGTCTAGAAATGGGATGTAATGTGTTAGATTGTGCTAACGTGCATGCAGAAGCAAGGCTTCAGCAGCCTTTGTACTGGAAAGGGTAGCGTGTGAGTTGTGGAAGCAAGCCCTGGTATAGCTGCCATTCATTGATTCATGGCATTAGAGGCAGCAAGGGTAATGATATTGTTGTCTAGCCTTCGTATAGCCCAGGCCATTAAAATTCCTGACATCCGCGGGCTGCATTAGTCTGTCCTGTCTCAGCGCCATTCTGGGAATTCACGCCGGACTGCCTGATCATCCTGTCAGAGTCGGTGTGCGCCTGGAGACAGACCCTCTTCTTTAGGAGCCGCCTGCAGCCCTTGGTCCAGGTTCTCTCACCTTGTAATTTGGCTGTATGAAAAAGATGATGCATTCTCATGTGACCAGATTCTGGAATTGCTCTGTACAACCGCCTTATCCCCCTTGCTTCTTTCCTTTCCTCCAATCTTTGTCACAAAATGTCTGCAGTGACTTTGTACTTACTTCCAGATTGCTGAGGAGACTTCAGCACATGTGAGCCTGATACTGGGCCTGCAGAACCCCACTGTAAACACCTGTTTCAGGGAGGATATCGGCAGTTGTTATTCTGTGCAGTGCATGCTCTGCTGAGTGCTGAGTTTGTTCTGTCAAATTCCCCAGTTTAATTCTGTGACATGCTCACTATTACCTTTATCAGCCAAACAATCTCTGAGAATTAAATAGGCTTTTTTAACAAGACTTTCCACACAACCCTGTTGCTTGGCATTAATTTTATGTCTAGCTTTGAATTCTCTATGAATCAAGTCCCTTATCAGTTTTTCATTATTTTGCCTGTGACTTCAAGGAAAGTAGTGTGCAGGTATCTGGTCACCCCTCCGTGCCCTGCTCAAACAGTGGCACGCTTCCAGCCTCTCAGAATTTCCCAAGATTTAAATTATCACCATGAAGCCAGACATTTCCCTGGCCAGCTCTTAAAGAGCTCTTGGGTGTAGACAGCCAAGGGCTGGTGATAGAAAATAATTTCTGACAGTCAAATGTTTCCTCTTACTAGTCAGTCTGTAAGTTAACAACCAGCTGTTCGTTCTGTCCCAACGCGACACTAGCATAGCATCCTGTGTCTTAGCGGAACAGGTATTTTTGGAAGACTTTTATAATCACCTGTTAGTGCTTTTAAAATCATCTAGAGGTGGGCTAATACAATTGCTAGGAATTGTTCTTTAAGAGGTTAAAAGTTTTTACAAGCAAAAAAAAAAAAATCTTTTTGCTGGTATAGCTTATATCAGTTCCTCTGGCAGAATAGTGTAAATGAACTTGTTTTATCTGTTCCTTTTTCTAAGTTAGGTTACAGGCAACTCATAGTTTATCAGCCAACGACACCAGCTGTTTACATGCAGAGCTAGTTCATTCTGGGATGGCTGATTAGCTCAGCTGCAGCATCCCACGGAGTCAAAGCTAGTTCACATCCCAGGCCACATCAACATCATCACCACCCTTTAGAGACTTTCAGCCGTCCTTGCAACATGTTCCACAGTGTGTCTTGCAGTGCTCACGCAGTATCTGCCTTTATCAGCTGGTTTTTAATGTGCCTAGTGGAATCTCAGCCCTCTCTTACTCCAGATAATGGAGATGTGCCTGTAACTGATTTGTAATAAACTAGTCTAGTCTGTTCTAATAGTGTTTTAAAGAGAAAGCTGCATGTACCACCATTTGTTGTTTTCCCCTAAACTTCATCCTAGTATAAACTTACAAGCATTTTTATCCTGTAATATATTTTAGGAGAATGTTTTGAATAGCATGTCCAAGGATATTTGTCAACTCTAGTTAAATATCAGTCATCTGCTTTGAATTATAGAAGGGCTATTTGTAGATGCAGCAACTGGCAATGGCAAGAACAAATCAGCTTGAGGGAGCCTGGGGAATTACAGGCTGGTCAGCCTCACCTCAGTCCCTGCAAAGGTGACAGAGCAAATAGTGCTGGAAGCCATTTCCAAACATACGGAGGGCCAGAAGGGGGCTGAGAGTTGTCAGCGTGGGTTTACAATGGGGAAGTCATGCCTGGCCAACCTGATCACCTTCTGCAATGAACTGACTGGCTTGGTAGATTGGGAGAGAGCAGGGGATGTTGATCACTTTGAATTTAGCAAGGATTGCAGCAATGGTTCGTATAACGTACTCACAGACAAATCGATGAAGTACTGACCAGGTAGATGGCCTGAAAACTTTCTGAACTGCTGGATTCAAGGGGTTGTGAGCAGCGCCACAAAATCCAGCTGGAGGCCAGTCACTGGTGGTGTTCCCTAGGGGTTGATCCTGGGGCAAATACTGTTTAATATCTTTGCTAATGACTTGGACAGTGGGGCAGGGTGCAGCCTCAGCAACGTCACAGGTGACACAGAGCTGGGAGGAGTGGCTGATGCACGAGATGGTTGTGCTGCCGTTCAGAGGGTTGTCAGTGGGCTGGAGAAACGGGAATCTCGTGATGTTCAAGAAAGGGAAATGGAAAGTTCTGCACCCGGAGAGGAATAACCCCATAAGCCAGCCATCTGGAAAGCAGCTTGGCAGAGAAAGCCCTGGAAGTCCTGGTGCACAAGTTGAGCATGAGCCAGCAGTGCCCCCCCGCCCCGAGACCTTAAATCTAGTCACATCCTTTCCAGTCTAGAATCTGTGAAATTTCTGTTGCAGATGAGTCCATATGCCTAATGTTCAGCACTCACCAGTCACGCTGGTGGGGGCTGTGGAGAGAAGAAACACCTGGAACAGTAAATCTTTTGACAGCAAATAAAAACAGGCACTGATTACGATGGCTGCAAATCTTTCTGCTGAGACTTCAGCATCCCTGGAACATGACCCACGCTCTGTTTATGTCTTTGGCACAAACAGTCCAAGCAACTGTCACGTTGACCTTTTGACCGCAGCTCTACGCTTAAGTCTCATGGCTTCTCGCTTACTTCTCCCAGCTCATGGGGCACCTTAATGAAGAGGGAAAGGTACTGCCGTGCAGGGTGGTACTTTCAAGCAGCAGATCAGCAGCTCCCAAATGCCATGTTGGCTCCATGATTTCCTGAGCTGTGCAGGGGGCTGAGGCCATCCTGACACTTGTTCTTCCAGATGAGGAGGCTTGGGNGGGGGGGACTGAGGAAGGTGGGAGGCGAAGCATGGAGCTATTTGTTTTCTAATACGCTGTGACCTTGCTGACTTTCAGCCTCTGACAGAATGGGCTGTCCTTGCCCCAGGAACATCTCAAGCAGTGTGTGCTGGCATTTCTCCATTTATGAATCCATTTACTGGACCTTGAAAGCACCTTGGACTGGGAAAGACTCTCCTACTCCTCCATTTGGAAGCAGACAGGATGAGTGCAGATATTGTTAGGAAAAACTAAACGGAACCACTATGAAACTATTCTCACTGTGCTGTTCTGCTCTGGCTCCCTTGCTCTGCAACAGTGGTGCCACCAGCTGGCAGGAGCTGACATCCCGAGCCACAACGATCAGAAATAAAATACACCCAGGCAGGAAAGCGATGACAGCCAAGCAAACCTGCAGCAGCTGGGCTGAGAGTTGGAGGCAGGCAGCAGATTGAGTGTTGAAAGGGAGGGATAATGTGCACTGCCACAGGGTTTGTAGTGTGCAGTGCAAAAAAGCACGATCGACAGCAGCACAGACCTGGCACAGTCCCCAGGCCAAGAGATGCAATGGATCTCATCTTCCACAGCCAAAAATGACAATGGTCACAGGCACGCATGCCGAGCGTGGCCTGTGAGAAAGCACGGAGGGAACCTGGACTGTTCAGTCTAAGGAGCGAAGACCACAGCCATGAAACAGTTAAAAAGCCCAATCAATGAACAGATCACCTGTCCCACAGAAGGGAACAAACTGCTTCATCTGCACAGTGAATGGGAAAACAAGGGGACCTGCAAGCCAGGTGATGCAACAAGCTAGGTGAATGCCAGAATTAGCTGTTGGGGAAGAAGTTGGATGGTTTATTGCCAAGATTTAAGCTGGACACACATCTAGAAGGAGGTCCATGAGTACTGACTGTCTTGGGGCTTCCTGAGGTCCTCAGCTGGCTCCAATCCTTTTTGGTCCTGCACATCAGCTTGCAGGTACTTGATGGAGCATCAGCTGCAGCTGTGGAGTTAGCAACAGTCATTGCCAGAACCATTCCTACAGCTTAAAGTAACCACCCCTTCACCCTCGCTCACTTTCCTAAGGCTTAGGGGTAGAAACAAAAGCATCAGCATGGAAGGGGGACCCATTCTGTATTGAGTAGCAATTTTCCAGAGGAAATGTGACCATCTAGGGATAGAGCATAGCTCACAAGCTGTTCAGCTCCAACTTCCACACTGAGGGCTTGGCACAAGCTCATCCAAACCTGCGGCCGTGACAGGAGGCAAGCCAGGAGCCACAAGCTGTACTGCTACCAATGCTTTCTAGCCTCTTCCCACCACACATGTAACCCATAATTTCCTGCCTGTCTCCTGAGCCAGGAGACATTTTATTTTTTTGCTTCTCTCAGATCTCAAACAATTTCAGTATAAGGCTCAGTAAGATGACAGTATTCACATGCCTTTGGGATTTTCCTCTTTTTCTCTCTTCAGGCATGCCCAAGCCCCAGGAACACCTACTACAGTACTACAGGGAGCAGCGATGGTGCTGCGAGGGATGCGGTCTCTCAGCTCACATATAAAGCTGCAGTATGTCCATGGCACGCCACTGTGGAAACTGGCAGCTCAGGGTAAGGCCAAGCGTGAGAAAGAGAAAGATGTCACAGCAGCTTTTAGGCACATAGATGCTTAAACTGTGGAAAACACCAACAACTTGAGAACCTGCCTTGGGGCACCAATCCAGGCAGTGGTGAAGGGTTGTGGTGGAGAACAAAACCAACCAACCAAAAAAAAAAAAATTCACTATTTCCTTTGAATCAGTCATGTGAGCGCAAAGGCTAGACTTAACAGGAGAAACTCAAGCCTGTTTGCTCTCAAGATGCCTTGGATTTACTTGTAGCGAAGGGATTAGCAAATAAAAGAAACCATCAGCCAAGCCAACACTATACAAATACATTTTATTTAGAGATACCCATAGTAAGATGCACAAATACTTTTTGTTCACCAATTTTCAGATCACACAACTTCAAGTAGTGGAAAAACAAACTGCAGTTAATTACAATTATCTATATAACAAGGCAGTAGTAAAAGATCCATTTGTCAGACTACAGCATGGTTAACGATACTCAGGTGAGAATATACAGATTTAGGTATTTAAAAAGTGCATGGGTCATTGCCACATACACTAACATGCTTTTGCAAAGAGCAACATCTTTCTGGCATGTGAACACAGTAACCCGGTTAATGCAAGATGGAAAATTAGGCTCTTAATTTGATCTGGAAATGCATCTATTAACAGTTTTCCTCCAAACAGCAAATCAAGAGTCGTGACTGACACATGGAAAGCAATCTGCAAAAATCACTGTTACATTGTCCATGTAGTCAAGCAACAGAGGTGACCTAAAATGATCAGTTCCAGCCTACACCTCCACAGCTCCTCTAGCACAGTCTTCAGAAGAGTCCAGAGTGCTTGACTGCATTTAGCAAGCTGGCAGAAGAGCTGTAACCAGAGATCCAAACTCTTGCACCCGCACTGAGTTCTTCCACACAATTGGAAATCTCAGTTCTCGCATTTCAAAAAACGCCCGTGTTCCACCTGCAAGCACATGAACTGGATCACGTATTGCTGGGTTTGCTCTTGTATTCCCATCTACACAGAGGGAAAGGTAGGAAGTGGTGCTGATCTGAGCGAGTAGCTGCATTGGTTTAAAGTTGTATTTAAAATGCATGGAACCTGGTCTCTTCTCTCCAGTGTCTCTCTAAAGCAAGGAAGTTCAGCAGGTTCCACTGCTCAATGCAATCCCCTTTTTGCTTTTAAATAGGGATAGTGCTGTATGGTGCTTGGGAAAGACCAGCAAGGACTGTTGTATGGATGGTAACACTTAAGAGCAAGAAACGAGAATTAAAATCAGTCTTCAGTTAAACTTCTTGCATTGCAAACAAAGTAAGACAGAGACCGACTTTTGCATTATAGTTGAGAGGCACATTTTGCATTGATCAACAGAAACCCCTAGTTAACATTGCAACTTTCTGTGGAATAGCACACAGCCAAACCTCCTGTTAAAGTAAGTGGAAAAAAAAAATAGTTCTTCTATTTTAAGTTCTTAAACTGCTCCTTCACCTATTCTACCCAGAGATACCTTTCCATTTGTGAGTATGCAGCTGCTCTTCCTCCTCAAAAATTGTTTAGGAGATTCTTGTTTCTGTGCACCTTAGAAGTAGACAAATAATTCTGACGCCTCACCTGGGTGGGCCCCTGTACCATGTTCAGGAGAGAGCTGAGAAGTCAGTAAGATTTTGTACATTTGCAGTGAACCCCAGAATAAACGAGAAAAATAAAAGCCACCCAACTGAAATAACCAGCAGTACAGGAATCGACTCCTTCATGGCACAGGAATGAGTTTGAAGCAAAGCCCTTCAGGCTGAAAGGAGGATACCAGCTCAGGGAGACATCCAGGGCTGAGTGAAATGAACAGGCAGACGGTGAGCAAGGCCCCAGTGCAGCAAGCCACTGTCTAAGCAACAGGGCTCAGGGCAGCAGGGCTCAGACAGGTGCCCCTCGACTTTGCAGAACTAGCACCTGAACTAGTAAGCCATGAGACACCGGGGAACTTGCTCAAATCCCAAGGGGCAGAGGGTGGCAGGAAGGGAGCGAGGCCAGGACCCGGAATGGAGACAGAGCACTCTGAACAAGAGTGACAGAGCCTGTTACAAGTTTCTCACCCAGGCCTTTCTGTAATGGTCCCACTGGCACCTGCATTGTAAGAGAAGCCCAGAGCAGTCAACTGAAGCTGTAAGTCCCAGCGGGCCTGGCACACTCCTGCACATACAGCTCACGCCGATTCAGCGAGCGACCAGGGGGGTGAAGCTGCAGACAAGGCCCTTTCACTCCATCCCAGCAGGAAGCACGCGGAGGCGGCTGGTGGCAGCAAAGCACAGCGCTCATAGTCAGCCAGGAAAACAAGGAGCCAAGCGCACCGGTAACCTTCAGTGATGAGGGAGAGAGCGACTGACCGACCACTGGTTCTTCCCCATGCCACCCTCACACCTCATCCGAAGATGGATGACCGGCACTGTCGCAAGTTTGAGAGCAGTTTCACAGTCACAAAAGCATAAAGCACGATGGAGCAAAACCTCAAGGCTTCCACTGCCCAGCCACCAGTTCATCTGAGCGTAGCCAGCCCTTGGTATTACTGCTGGCCAAAGCTAATTATAACAACTTTTGCCTTCTAAGCACAGGGCTAGAGTTTAGCTAATATTATAGCACAATTTTTTCCATACTCCATCAAATGCGCATGATAAAGTATGTGGAGAAAGCCTCTAAATGGATTTAAAAGTCAGCAGTAAGTCAGTGATGCACCTTCCTACATTTGCCCTCAAAGGATCTTTAGTTATGGTGTTGAGTAACAGCCAAGGATGCCAATTCTCTGGTTGACTAAAACCAGACTGGTTGACTAAAACACCACTGACCAGTTTTAACAAACACAAACAGGTGCCGACGCTGGGCACCTCCACTTCACGATCTGCTGACATCCACCATACAATACAGATGCGTGAGAATTTCAGCCTCTGTAGATTTCACAGGAGTGCAGTCTCCACATCCGCATCAGCCAGACAGTAACTGAAGCTTACGGTAAAAAGTACAGAGCGATCTATCTGCAGTGGGCCACGGGTTTTCTTTTTACTATGACTTGATATTTTTCAGACTAGGCAAGCAGCTTTGAACCAATTGTTAAAGGTGAACTAGGAAGAAATGGGAGAAGAAGAAAGTGCTGAAAATTACAAAGTAAAGTGAAAGCAATCTGTTCTACTCTGAAAAGTGACTGTGATAAAAATGGGACCTTATTAAATTCGAAGAAACTCTGGAGTTAACAAGAACTAAGGGAGAACTCCAGTTTAAAATCTGCACGGGGTACCAAGAAGAAATACAGTTAGAACAGAAAATACACAAGCCTCAGAGCTCCTTGACAATGCATTAATATCAATAGCTTGGTGACTACTCGTGCTGCTTCTAAAGACAAAGATACCTTCATGGATCAGCAGAATTCAGTACTGAGCTTCCATTAGTTATGGATTTACATGCCCATTTAAGGCCACAGGAAGTGAAGAAGTGTTTCTGTTTCCATGCTCTTAGGATCAGATTAAGCTTAACAGACATCTTGTATCAATCACACCATCATCTATCTGCAGAAGAGGCAGAAACCCAGCCCAAATGCCAGATGTCAGTTAAAAAAAAAAAAGATACCATTTGCCAATTCAGAAAACAAAGCTAAAAATATCGTGCCTTTGTCTTAGGGGAAAAAAAAAAAATCACTTCTCAGAGAGGGAAAACAATTTACAAGGCAACTCTGAACACTGTGCCCCACGTGCAGACAGACTAGTTTTGCCTACTATCGACAGTTTCCCACTGTTCCATTTGCAAGCTGCATCAGTAACTTTAAACAGTTTTACCTTACAGTTAAAAACATGCACTGTAACACTTGAAGAGAGCTGTTACTGCTTCACCTGACAGCTTCTGTGATAGCTTGGGATCCAGTGCTGTTTCACACAGCTCGTGACAGAAATAGCAAGCTGAGAAAGGCTCTGTCAAACGGGTGGAATTGCAAGAGTTGTTAATATCAGAACCTGGATTCAGAACAAAAGCCAGCGAGTCCTGATCCCCACCCCCACCCCTCCACGGCTTTGAATCTTTAAATATTTGGAAAAAAAAACATTAAAAACAGTTCACTGTAGGACATGCTACCCTCAGGCAACAAGTTGTGGTCACCACACATTTTAAAACACCTTGTGTAGTTTGTGCATCGTATACAAGTACACCACAGGCGATGGGGAAGATCCAGCACTCGTGTACACATCAGCAAACAAGCAAGCACTGAGATGTAACAGGTGAGGCTGATCCCAAGACAAACCAGTGCACTGATTTGTGTCTACACCACATCCTAAAACAAATGAAGCAAGTCACAAATAACAGTACAAACCTGTTGCAACTTCAACACGTATCTTAGAAAAAGACAATGCATGTACCCAGCCCTAAGACAGTGACGAGTTTATGAGATAACTTTACAAAGATCAAGGTACCAGAACAGAAAGGCACATTAACCTCTGGTTGGTCCATTTCGGTATTATTTGGATGAGTCATAGTGATTTATATACCCTGAGACTGTGGGAGGCCTTGAAAAGGAAAGGAGACCAGGTGAATGGGCAAATAAAAAGTACAAGTTTAATGAGATTAAGATTCAGCACCTGAATTTTCCCTTTTAATAAGGGAATCTAAAAAAGCAGTTCCTAAGAAAACCAAGTATTGACTCCTAGATTTTTGAGATCAAAGAATCAACATCTAGGACTAGAGACATCCCATTGTATGCTGCAAGTGCTTTTATGCACGCACCCCTCTCTTGGTTTCAGTCCAATGGCCAGAATTTATATGTAATCAAGAGTTCTACTTGGTGATTTTTCGGTCCAGAAGTGGTCAGGCAGCCTGCACCTTCCCAGCTCCACCAGCCCTGGCACCCTGTGTTAGGTCTGTGTGCACTTTCTTAGACTGTTCCACTCCCAGCAGGACACTAGAGGGAGAAGCTGTTAGAAAATGACTCAGTTTTTAATTGGGACAACTCTTTTCTGTCAAGAGTATATATATGTTTTTTTAATTAGCCAAGCACCACATGGTTCTGATAAAGAAACCCAGCATCACAGGCAGAAAGATACTTACTAATTTAAATCCTTAAAAATTAACATGGAAAAAACAAGAATGAAAGGGACATCTACTTGACCTCTCTGAAAATGTTTCTGATTAAGCCCTTTTACAAGTACCTCGTGAGCAATGAATAAGCACCCCCCCACCCGTGTTTTTAAACTCCTCAGGTGTTCTGAGAGCAATACCAAACAATTTGCTGGGCTTCCACCTTTTTTTTCCTTGTGCCCCCCTGCCCATCCTCACCACAATGACATGCCTGCTTGCAGAGCCAAAGGAAAGCACACACAGGAGATCCCTTCAGACAAGACGTGGCAGTATTCTCCTTTCCACTCTCCCTTGTCTGCAACACAGACAAATTCCTGGTGTCCGTGCTTCAGAGACTTTAAGATAAGCTACCGAACACACTACAACACTCAGAAATGCATTTTAAGTTGAGGTCGCACAATGGGATGTGGCTGCGGGGTGACCAGCAGTGCTCAAAGGGGAATTCTCACTTGACTTCAAACTAGAGAGCACTTGGCGCGGCAGCCTAGGGCTCAGCACGGGCTGGCTGGAGGATCCGCTCTGCCTCCATCCCACACAGCCCTGCAACAGTGTTCCTAGGAATAAGCTGTATCCAAGTTCAGTGACTGAGTCATAGCAGCAACTGCAACAAACTAATTAAGCTCTCAGACACCTTGGAAAAGTGGGTTTATGGAAAATAAGGGCATCAGACCACCACAAATAGATCTCAGAGTTCCCACCTGGCTGCTGTAAGACTGCTGCAAGATACCGCTGCATTGCTGAGATGCAGCAGCTGGTGGCCAATCTGTTCTTGGTTTCTTGCAATCAAACAAAACAGGCAACCTCCACAAACAGCCCAGGCAAGCCTGCTTTATTTCACACTTGCACCAGTTGAGGGACATCCGTTCACAAGGTCAGTTAGTGCCTCTCAGCTGAGGGGCAGAAATTAAGACACCAAACCACCACTTAACATAGCTGGATCACAACTTTAATCTTCTAGCTCTGCAGCTGCAAGCTATATACAAAGCAAGTGCTCAGGTGAAGGAAGAGGATGAAATTCTAGAGAAGAGTAAACGATACATCAGTATCTTGATCCTTAAGATACACAAAAAGCTGCCAAAGACTCGAAATGGAGGCAGCAGATATCCCCAATGACAACGTTCAGGAGTCTCCCTCGCTAAGGGAGTCACAAGAGTCACCTACAATGCAAATGTAACCTCTGTGGACAGATTAAATCTGGTCAGGTCACTGGGCTCTCTTGCAAGTCATCGTAAAATGGATCTATGTGGAAAACGAACAACTGAGACTAGCAACAAACACCTATTAGCTATTCTTTGGTAATTTACTCACCTTAGACTAACACCAGCAGCACTGATGAGGGAACCAAACAAGCGGACTCACTTCTTTACAACAGTCCCAGGAAGCACCTGGGGAGAGCAGTAGCAATTCTCCTTGGCCGAGCTGACTGTACAAGGGGGAAGGCTGGAGGAGTTCCCAGGAACAAGGTGTTTGGTGAAGAGGCTGAGCACCAGCCCCGCTGCTATGCTCAAGCGAACGCTGCGCTGTAGCTTCTGCCTCCTCGGGACTGTCCATCACCTAACACCCGATTGTTACCGAGGGGTTGCCACCCAGCACTGACAAGCTGGGTATTACTGAACCCATAACTAAGTCACTAGTCTGACTGCATGTGATTATGAATATGGAAAATGTAACACCCAAATTAATATAGTAGTCTACTGAAAAGAGTTGAGGGGTAAAACGAACAGCTTCCTACACTCACTAGCAGCACAAGACCCCACATTCCTGAAAAGTCAAACAGCAGGAAGTAGGGTCTGAAGGTCTGTTACAATCAGTTAATTTTCTCTCCTTCAGGTGCCTAATGCAAGATAAACCAGTCTGTTCCCTCTCAGGAACAGACTGTTACACCGTGTCATCCCATCAGTCAAACACACAAGCCAGGGCCTCACTGCTTGGCGTTACTGGTGGAGACACCGTGTACAAAGACACGAGGGACTAAGGACACAGCCAGACTAGCTCTGCTAAGTTTGGCAGGAACTGTTTCAGAGACTAGAGCTATTCTACTGCGGCGGCTGTGATCTCCAGCAGAAACAGGAGAACGGAGCACGTCCCAGACTCGTCTTTTTTTCCTCCGCTTCAACCAACTGCTCATTTGGCACCAAAGCAGCGAGGTCGAGGCACACACTGCTCCAGCAGCAACAGGGGCAGGGGGAAGGCATTCATCCCAGCAGAAGACAGAGGCATCGGTAACAAGGCAAGAGTTCCTGGTGCCTGCAGAAAGACCACGAAGAGCACCCCGGAGCCCTGCATTTTAGCCAAGTACTAGATAAGACCATTACACTGGAATGCACACGCTTCACAGCTGGACCCCAAAGACATCAGACCTATTCTCCCCACCCACAGTCCCTGGTGAAGTTCAAGGGAGTTTGAATGGAAAAGGCAGCAGGGGACTTGGGAAAGACCGAGCATCTCTGATAGCAAGCTAGATGACGGCAGATGCTAACGCAACAGGAGCTAACAGCAAGTTATCTTGCTACATGGTAAGCTTTTAGCCTGCATTAGACAAGTCTGAGACATACTCTTTAACCTTGGAGAAAAAATAGTTTCTTTATTCCATTGGCTTATCAGAGGAGATGGCTAACAACCAGAACAGCTAAAAAAGGGAAAAAATTCCACAATGTGGTACAAGAAAGATCCTGGGTTTTAGACAGTCTACAAAGAACCCATGAGCTACCACAGCAGCATACTTGGGAACCTTGGCTCACCTGGAAAATGGTTAGATACAGTTCACTTTTTAATGACAAGAAAAAAAGCCTCACGTCCCTAGCCCCCATTTCCTTTCTTCACCTCTGCAGGCACTCAACATAAAGTCACCCTGCAACTGCCAAGCTGCAGAACAGCCTACTCAAACTCCAGTTGTGCAAGCTGATACCTGGGACTGGCAGAGAAGGAGCAAAAGATCTTTATTTTTTTGCTCCAGGCACTGCTGAAAACTACAATTCAAATGTAAATGTACTTTTGAGAACTCCTGTGCTTCTGCAGTTTGGGCTTGATGGGCGATACCCCTGGGGAATCTGTCCCTGGGCTCCAACGAGTACAGCTTAAAATTACTGTATTCCTCTATATATAAACAGTGTCATTAGACTTGTACTTTTAAAAAATAAGATCAACCCAGGCCAGGGCCAGGCTCTGCAGATAAAGTAGTAGCTTATCTCTTATAAATATTTTTAATATTTTTTTAATTACAAGTAGTCCTCACTCCAGGTAATGTAACTGACACAAAGTACCTGCACGCATGCAGCCCCTAGACTTTCACAGAAAGCCCAGGAGCAACCACTCTATTAGAAAGGAGTCCTACCTCACAGTAAAGTAGGGGAGGGGGCACATGGCCGAGATAGCCTAAACATAGGGGAAGAGTCATTTGGAGCAAATATAATAAAAAGGGATTTCAAAAACCCTTCATATAAAGGATCAAGGAGGTTAAAGCAAAAAACTGGTTCAAAAAGATGTACAAAACTGTTGGAGACCAACAGAAAACTCTGCCAAAAAATAACTTGCATTTAAATCAGAACTCAATGGCATCACACAATTTCATTGTTAAAAAAAGGAAAAGTGGAAATCTGTGTAAAGATCAGCATTTGTAAAGAGTTATCATTAGCTCCAGAGACCAGCGTAATTCCCATGAAGTCCTGATGGAAGGGGGCCTCCTGCCACAAAGAGTTTCGTTCCAGACGAGTCGTAGCAGTGGGTGTAAACAGCATTTGGGAAGAAATTAATTTCAGAAAAATAATTCCTCCAGGTTTCATCATGATTCTGTTAAAGGAAAGTTTAGATTGTTATTGATGGCAAACAGACAGAAAGCCTTGTTTCACAGAAGCAGAATGTAGTTTCCAGAGCCTAAAAGGGATCTTTTCTGTTAATGCTCCCTGAAACTTCAGACAGATCAACTTGAATTGGAAGAAAACAGACTTCCTGAAGCTTTTTGAGGAGGCTTGCACCAAACATTGGAGGCAGAGGGTGAAGGGTAGTGAAGGTATCAAGTTTCATTAGTTTTTAAAGTTGCATCACAATCATGGAAAAGATAATGGAGAAGTTAGACAAATCCATTAACTGCTTTACAGTAGCATACAGGAAATGTTACTATACTTAAGTGCCTGCCATGGCATTATTTCAGGAAGCCACTGCTTCTGAAGTTGTACACAGTTAAACTAAATCTCTTTGAGTACCGTGTTAAATTAGCACATTTTTAAGGAAGACAACATAATCTGTGTGAGGTACTAACAACTAGAAGTCAGATTACATTAAAAAGTATAAAGATAAAAATCTAGTTCACTTACGAACCAATGCATAAGCAGAATAGTCAGTATGCCTTACATTCAAGAAACCAGCCACTCAATAACCTTATATAAACCTTTTGTGAAAAAAATTTGCAGCATCTCATCTTGCTTTTCATTATTACAGTTTGTTGTTTTACTGGGATGTGTTTCATACAGTAGCTCCCATTACTATACAAGCAACTTGTGCAAACCCTATGGCTACAAGCTACTCACCAGCCAGCCTTTCCCTGTAGTCAACTTCAGAATTTCACTTCCTCCTAATTTCTGCTTCTGTCCATAGCAGGCACGTGGGGGCTTTTCATCCAGGAACCTCTGGGCTCTGATATCATAAAACAGCAAGGAACCATGCCCTGTTCCCACTGTGATGATGTGCTCGTAGAAGCTCACTGATCGAATACCTGTCAAACAGAGAAACGACAATCCAGTAAGGACAGGGCATATTTTGGCTCTGTAGTGCTGCTGCTTGATGTCTAATATTTTCTTCAACAAAAACTACCTACTAGTTTTCTCCATATCACATCAGTTTCCCCACTGCAATGGAGCAGTGCGGATAAATCCCATTTATGCTACTGAAGCAGCAGTTTCAATTATACATGCACACACTATTCCCCTTCTCCTCTGAGGCCACCCACTCCACTGATGGTGCATAGTAAGACGCTTCGTTCTCAGCAGGCCCCAGCTCTGCCAGATAAGCAAAGATCTAAGACGTTTAAGATCAAGAGAAGCCTTGTTCTGTCTGCAATGAGCCTCTAAGTGAATGCAGCGCGAGCAAGTACATGGAAGCACATAGTGGAAAGAATGTCATACTGGTGTCTCTCAGAAGCTCACCCCTATCTAGCTAGCTGCCAAGCTGGGATAAATGGACGTATGAGAAAAATTACTCCTAGCTGCCACTCAGTGCATTTTGCTGATCAACAGCAACAGGAGAAGTTGTATGCAAGTGTAACTATAATAATCACTAATCATTTTGATACTAAGATACATCAAGATCTGAAATTATTTAAGTTATCATTATTCAAGTATTCTCACACAAGCACACCTTATTCTTTACAGCTGGCATCTTTAGCACTTCACCTAGCCACAAAAACAGTAGGTATCCTACAACCCAAGCAACACCACACTCCACAGAAACAGTCTTGGTGAGATTCTGCCTGTCTATATGTAGGAATTTGCAACTTGCAAAGCATCCTGTCATTCACTCTCTATTTATCATGCAAAAGGTTTGTTCTGTGTAAGCATTCTACCCCAAACTACTCTTCTGCACAGAAGAAATCCCACCACTTCTATGCTTTTCCTTCCTGCACAACTGGGTTATAAACTCTAGGGCTTCTTAAGCCCTATTTAAAGTACCATTAAATTACAGCCTAAACAAGCATTCAGACAGGCAGGGAAAAGTTATGCCAGCTACATCCACATGCCAGCTGCTGTCACCATACCAAGTGGGACTGGAAGTCATGAAGCTTGTACCACGCTAGGATACGTTCAGCAGGATGTGACGGCAGGCATCCAAAAGATGTAGATGCAGCCAGGGAGCTTCCCCTTCCCCTTTGTACAGAATCCTAACTAGAAACACATCCTCCTCCTTCCACCTCCACAACCTGATGTTACATCCACACCCACATGCATCCGTGACACAAGCTTAGAACAGGCAAGGCCACACTGTTGTGCTTCAGATGAGAGGTAAAGTCTTGGCTGCAGGGTTAATAGGTAGGAAACCACTGTGCAAGTCTCACACTTGCTCCATTAGATTTACCAGATGCGTACAAGACCCTCCGATTTAATTCACAGAGCTACAAATGCATATGATACGTTCGGAAGGCTTTAAACTCTCTGCAATCAGCAAGAGCTGTCACTTGAGTAAGGGGAGAAAGGCAAAGGAGGAGACACCCTCCTATTTTTGGTACAAAAGTGCTCTTGACAAGCAACCCAGCAGAACACTTGCTTACAGAAACAGGTGATGGGGTATCAATGCAGATAGCATACTTTCGAATGCTATTTATTAATTAAAAAAAGCCATAAAATGCACAACTGTGGATCTTTCTCTAATCACAAAATTAACTGAAGGATCCAGTGATGTACCCATTACTAAGATGTTTAGAACACACTTTGAAGAACAGCGCTTCACATCGGCTCCTAAGGTGCTGAAGTACCACCTCGGATTAATCACATCAAACAAAGCACAGCCTGTGCCGAGCACTGATCACGGCAAGCTCTCTAACATTCCCAACGCTGTACTATGTGTGGGCCTGGAATATTTGGGTCAGCAAACTGAGCTTCACTCCTGAGAGACAGGGAGGCCCTACATATTGTAGAAAGAAATGAAGATGCAGTAGCTTATCCAACACAAAGAGCAGACGGAGTCTGTGCTGCACAAGCTCTGTCCACTGCGTTAACATTGCTGTCTTCAGGATATGAAGCCAAGGGCACACAACAATGCACTATATTGCCAGCCAAGCAGAAAGCAGTTGCTTTCGCTGATCAAGAACTAGAGTTCAGGGCTCTATGTTTTCCTGTACAGCTGCTAGGAAAAACAACACTTGCAAGATGCACTGAAAAGCATTAATTGCCTTCTTATACATAAGGGCATACGTACGCGGTCACATTGGGTAAAAAACAACTTATAACTTGGCAAGACTGGAAGGGGGGCTCTCTCTAACCTGCTTTTATATACAACACTAATAATCTGAAGCTAGTATGAACTTCCCACACTCATCGGATGCATTTAGAAGCCGACAGCACATTCAGATAACACTTCAAAGCACTTACAAATCAACCCAGACTTTAGTCCACAAATCAATCAACAGCCTGCTTTCTAGAGGTGCAGCACCACGCCGAGTCCTGGGGGGGTCAGTAGAAAGCTGAAGCACTCAGAACCTTGGGAAGTTAATATTACTTAAGTGCCTCCCCCAGCGCCATAAGAGCTCACACAGAACAGAAAACCGTGCTGAACACAGGTTTTCTCCAGACATAAGCTCATGTCGCAAAGATGCTACCTGCACAGATCACTCCCACAGGATGATCGTGCACTCAGGGCAGAAAATTCCAGCCACCACTGGGTGATACACTCCTGTCTCTTGGTACTTCTTCCTTATGATAATGAAAAGTAACAGCATCAGAGGACCTCCACAGAGCCCTCACTGACTGTGATTCAGAACAAAGGGTGATGCTGGTAAGCTGTTTAGGGCTGGTGAAGCACTATTTCTCACTCTAAAGAAAATTCTTCCATATCTGAAAGAAACAGACCCTGACGTTTACCTGGACAG
>VXAL01011430.1:13497-47837 GCA_013399475.1 Chauna torquata | reverse complement strand
CCGCGTCGCCGGCTGCGCCCCGGGGCTGCTGGCCGAGGGCTTCGCCCTCTACGTCGCCGACCCCTTCGACCGGGAGCGCAACCCTCAGGTGCGGGGAGCGGCCGCTGCGGAGCGGGTGGTTTTGTGCTCGGTGTCGCTTCATGCCTGTCATCTCTTCCAGGGCATTCTGAATTTGGGGACGAGCGAGAACAAGCTTTGCTTCGATTTAATAGAGGAGAGAGTAAGTGCTGCTGCCTTCTGACTAATTTGCCCATTCGTTTCTGACAATTTCTGAGTGGCCGGTAACAATTCAGCACAGAAAAAGTCACCTGAAGGGTGACTGTACCAACGGTGCCGTGACTAGCAGATTCTGCAAGGAAGCGTGCTCGATGTGTTTATATGTACTGCCCAGATTTTGCGTTTGGAAATCATTTGGCAAGTAATATTCATACTCAAAACTCGCCTCGGGTTGAAAACCCAAATCGTTTTGGTATTGCTCAGACTTCATACACATTTGATTGAACACGTTCTCTGATCATTAAGCAGAGCTCATACAAGACTCCGTTTCAACTGAAAATGTTGTTTAGGAATGCTAGCTTGCCAGAAGCTGTGCATTTTCTGTGGGGAATGCCATGGTGTAATAAGAGGCTTGCTTTTCTGCTGGCAAAGCTAAACGTGGACTGCAAAGCTTTCCATATGTGAAGTTCAGACCTGGAGCAGAATTAATGCTGCAATCTAAAACTTACGCTGCTGTGCCCAGCAATAAGGGCTAGTCTCTGAAAAGCAACTATGTAAAAATTGCACATTCCTTAAAGGAGACGTTTTCCCCAGATCTGTCATTTCTAGTTTATCTGCTGGAAAGCAAAATGTTCTTGCTTACATGCTAGCAAAACTAAGACCTAGCTGCCAGACCGTCTTCTGCGGGGAGCAAATGACCTCTTGCTTCTGCTTCCCACTTAAATGTGGTAGTGAAAGTGCGCTAGTGCAACCGCTAGCACATTTGCAGTGCTGGTGGTGGAGGATTGTGCGTAAACTCAATGTCCAGCTTGGCTGGCCGATCAGTTGGCAGGGCTGGCAACTGGAGAGCAGTTTTTTTCTTAGGAATAAACCAAAATCGATGCCACTACGAATATAGGACTGAGCCAGTTTTCGGAAGGGACACCTGCTCTGAGAGCCAAAAAGCCACCACTGATGATAATACAGCTGTTTTTCTTCTGTAGCACATGGGGTTGCTGTCATTTTTTTCTGCTGGTTGGGAAGCTGATCAAAGTTGCCGTGTGCATTAAAAGCTGATGTCATAAATATTGAAAGAATTGTCTGGGCTTTGATATACCTCAGAAATTGTTGCATACTCACTGAAACCACAGCTGGTAGGCTTCTCCTCAATGTGATAGGCAAGACTTGTTTTAATATATGACGGAACAAACTGATAAATAATTCCTTCGTTATTTTCTTCCTTTGTTTTGATGATGTTTTAATGTTGTTTTATAGTACCTTAAAGAAGAGAAAATCAAAGTATAAACATAATTTTAAGTCATTATTTTTTATATTCTCCATTTCCTTATTGTTATTGAACAGTTTAAAAAAAAAGAAAAGTATGGTACAGCAGAACAGAAACTCAGAAGAACACCATGTTCTGCTGTGTCTCTCTTTCATGTAACTAGCTCACAAGACCTGACATGAATTATCTGGAGCCTGATCTTTTCCAGTATTCTGATACGCAAGGTATTAAAAGGTGAGAAGTTCATTTTCCCATTTTTGACACTGCTTGTGTTCAGCGTTGGTCGTGGCTTATGTGAAGCGAGGTGTGGTTTCGTTCTTTAGGTAAGCCCGAAGGATAGGTGTGTTCGTGTTAGCTGCTTGCTGACAGGCCTTTTGTTTGCCTGGCTTTTCATTCTATTATTCTCCCCGTCCTTAATGTGCTAAAAACCACCCAGATTTCCAAAGGTCGAAGATCTGGTGTCTCACTGGAGAACAAGACAGCGTGCATTGGTGTTTCTTCCAGAGCTAGCGATGGGTTGCTCTGTGGGCTGCGAGGAGTAGGGGTGCAGTACGGGCTCCCTGAGACCAACAGGAGCTCCACCATGGTCTTCACTAGGGCTGAAAGCCTGTCTTGATCTAAAGAATCTTCGTTTACTAAGGTTCCACCTCTTCCGGTACCCAAATCCTTGTTCTTTCTCCAAAAACATACTGCACTAGGCTCAAATATACTTCTTTATTTTCTTGTTTTTCTGATGTGCAGAAATAATAGCTGATCACAGTCACTGCTAGTCAAGGTGGCAGATGGTTTCTGTGCGCTTCTATCTCACAAAATGTAGCATGCTGGATATCTGAGAAAATTATATTATTCAATCTGTAGGAAATACAAAATCTTCAAGGCTTTCATAACAGAATGAATTATGCATTTGTTCTTTTTTTTGGTAAACTTCATTCTTCTGTGTGTATTTTGTGCTTTTTTTCTGAGAAATATGTGATTATATAGTTGACTTTAATTCTGTATTTTAGCTTCAGAGAAGAAATTGCCAGATTTCTAACTGACTATGCCAGAGCTGCAAAAGAACTTAATCCAGAAAATGTAAGACAATTGCTTTATCTTTGTATCTTATTTTTCTCAAACTGATGAGTGAACCTGAACACAAATGTCAGCAAGGCACAACAGGAGAGAGGCACGCCAGATTTGCAGAAGTCTCAGTAGTGTTAATTTTCCGTTTGAAATAGTGGTCAGTGTGTAACAACCAAGCACTTCCTAAGACAGGTGTTGTAGTGTGGCTTTTTCACTCTGTTGTTTGGGATTTAAACTAGACGGGGGCTGGTATTTCTGCTAAGGAAAGTTTGTTCTACTTTTTTCAGATAACTGTTATGAATGGCTGTTGTGCTGTTTTTGCTACTCTGTCAACTGTATTATGTGACCCTGGTGGTGAGTAAGAACCTGATTATTTTTGCTTGAAAGCAGTTGTTAGAAGTGAATAGTACTGTGACTTATGACAACCTGCGTTAATTCTAACTGCCTGATTGAGGCAAGGCCTAGCGTTCCTTTGTCCCTAGCAGTGTCTTTGAAACAATGCCTCTGATTATTTCTAGAAGGGTGGAAAACCTCTGAGGTATCAGCAGACCCACTTGCTTTCTGGAACACAACCTATAGTTTTTTGAGAAGAGCGTGATAGGAAGAGAAGGGTAAAAAAAAAAAATCAATAAAACGCAAAGTGTATTTTGGAAAGTTATGAGAAGAAGAGGTGGGAACCATGATGACGCTGGAGGGAGCAGGCACACAGGGAGGGAGGTGGACTGGGGTGAAATCAGGGACCCAGAGAAAATTTGGATAACTGGGTAAGGAAAGCACGCAGCAGGACTTTGGGAAAGGGGAACAGAGCTGCAGCAAGCGAGGGATTCCCAGTCAAGAGCGGTGGTGAGGAGGAAGCAGAGGTGGGAACGGAAAGCAGGCGTGGAGGCCCGGGAAGCAACCTGCTTGCAGCAGGATGGAGTAGGGGGACACGGAGCTCAGCAAGGGAAAATGGTTTCCTCTCTGGTCTGGAATGAAGGAAGCAGAGTAGGTGTGTGGCACAGCAGAGACCAGGGAGCATGCATGAAGACTTGCCAGGACAGGAAGGTGAGCAGGACGAGTTACCCCCATGCTGTGTCCCCTCGTAGCACCCTACTGTTGGACACCAAGGGCCGTTGACGAGTTAGTGGGGTAATGTGAAGTGGTTCAATGACTTCAGCATAGAGGCGGTAAGAAAGCTGTGAAACCAGGGGGTTTTGTTTAGCTTTTAAAATAATAAAGAATATGTTTACTGAAGGCTACTCATACCCATGTCCTATTTTAATATGTTCAGATTTCATTGTATTTGCACAGTTTTAACAGGAACTCTTCTGCCTGAACGCTGACAAGCTCCTTTTTACCCCTTCATCAATACAGGAAGCACACTCTGTCCTCTCTGAAACCCTGTTACACGGGGCTTTTGCAGTATTTTCAGGAGAACACCAATCTGGGGCTACTCACAAAAATCAGAAATGAGGAGGGAAACAAGTTCCACAGTGCTGTAGGCCTCGCTGGCGCAAGGCAGCGCGCTGGCAACCAGGAAGAAGTGGTTAAGGTTTGCAGCAGTTTCTGATGAAAAATTGACAAAGCATTAAAAAATATTCAGAGCAAGATCATTATTTGTCATCTTTATAAGAATAAATAAATAAATAAATAATACAGCTAGCTGACTGGGTCCATTCCCTTTTACTTTTGCAGCTTATATGACTCGGTATGTATCTGCTATTGAAAATGCTAAGGAAGAAAATTGGAAGGAATTCAGGTTGACTGACAAGTGCTAGATTTTCAATTTTGTTTAAATATTGTTTTAGGCCACAGTGAATGCTTTAAGACTAAATCAGATGTCAAATTCTTAGACTGTCAGTAGAGTGCAACAAAATTGCTCATGAGAAATGTTAATTTCATTTTTTAAATATTTTTAGACGGATATCTTATTCCAGCTCCTTGCTATGGTGGTATAAATTCAAAAATGTGGCTATATGGTGGACTACAACCTGTTCATGTGCCCTTGTTCAGTGAGGTAAAGTTTCAGCTGTTCATTTGCTTTAACAATTTCACAAGGAGCAACCAAAAAAACCCCTGAAAATGCGAACAGAGCACAGGGGAAGAGAGGAGATGAGTCTATCGCTTTTAGAGAGGGTCTTTTTTTCAGACTGCAGCATGTCAGGAGGCAGCTGTGATCAGCTGTGTAGGATTACATTTGTTCTGTATAAGACAACTTTCCTGTGTTGACATGCTGAATTATAATTTGTGAGCTTTAAGTCTGTTGTTCCTACTAAGAGTAAATTTGTTTTGAGGATTTTTTTTCCCCTTTCCCCCTTACTGAAACACGTATCTACTGCATAGGCTGTGGGACACGGGTTCCCCCTTTGAAAGCTCAGCACTCCATGAGGCAAGTCGAAGAGGGGCAGTATCTTTTATAAGACCAAATGATGCAGTCAGAGAAAAAAAAACACGTAGGTTTCAAGTATGCAGGTTCTGCAAGTTGCTGATAGTGTAGTCTTGGATATGTGCAACATTTAAAAACAAAATAGTTGAGTTAAATGGAAGAGACTGCTCTCGGTTTCAGATTCTGAGTATTGCTGGACTGCTGTTTTCCCTCCTTGAACCAATGCCATTGGAAACTTTTGTTTGTTTAACTTGTTTATTTTATGAAAGCCAGTATCAAATGTATTTTCACTAGGTGGGAGTGTTTCTTCACTGTCTTCTTTTTTTGTTCTCGCTGATTTTCTTTCTTCTGTAGGTGACTGATGAAGAAAGTCACCCTTTCCAGTTAACAGTTGAAAAATTAGAAGATGCATTACAGAGGGCTAAAAAGCAGGTAGCAATAACAGTGATTTCTGATTTTCATATTTTCCTTATTTTGTAAGCAGCATGTGTTCTCACTATTGAACCATTTGTACATTTTCATCTGTGCAGATATTCTGTCGTATGACTGGGATGGGTCCAGCTCTAGCAACAGGAATTGAAATTATTTTTATAATCTGGGCAATATAGCAAAATGCAGAGACACTCCTTACTCTGTTTCATGAAAAATAGATCTTATTTGTCTTTTATGACCAAATCTCTTGCTCAGTAGATTTCAATGGAACTTGAAGTGTTGTAAAGAAGCTATTGTTCTGACCCTATGAGAGACAATATGCTACTGTAATGACCCACGCAATTCATTAAAGAAAGATGTCAAATGTGCTTTTGAAGAGGGCTCTTCTGAGTTCCAGCTAGCAAGGAGGACTGAATACACTGTACCCCACCATCACGGAAAATGTGGCAGGGGTCGGGGGGGCTGATGCAGGACTTTTCTTCCACTAGGAAGGCTCCTTGGAAAATGTAATTTTTCCAAAGTTTAGGAAATGTCATTAGTTCAAAATTCTTAGCATTTTTAGTCATTTCATTCTGATTGGGATTGTGTAAATGAGGATACTATTTGTCATATTACTTGTCATGCAAAGTTTTTTTTAACTTTCTTCTCTATCTTTGAAACTGCTTTTCTTCTCTACAGAAATGTTTGGTTTTGTGAGTGTCCACAGAACAGTGCTCACCAGTGTTTCAGGCTAAAATGTCTCCTATTCTTAGTGTCTTGATATTCATAATCCGCGAGCTTCATGGAAAATTATAAATGCACTTAACTTTTGTACTCTCCTTGAAAAGATCCAGCAGAGAAAGAACAGGATGAATAGTAACACATTTTATCAAAGATGTGGTGGTGATGGTAGTGGTGTTTAAAAAGAGTGAGACAGACTTGTTATGTCCACTTCTAGGGTAGAAAATGAGGTTTAACAATAGGTAAAGCATACGGGTGCAAGTAGGGTCACTTATAAAGGTCAGTTATAAGTAAANTTTTTTTTTTTTTTAAGATGTGTCAGAGCTCACCTAGTTAGCTAACTGCTTCATCAGCACGGTGCCTATGTTTAGACACCATCTGTATGTCTATGTCATCTGTCTGTGCCTTTGCCAGCCTGCATGAGCCTGGGCATTCAGACACCTACCACTCGGTCCTCGCAGAGGCAGTGGGCTGGCATCCCTGCTCTCTTACTGTGGCTGAACTGTCTGGAGGAGGCGCTGAATCACAGAGCACGTTAACTCTTTAGAGATCTTCACATGGCTGTCATCCTTCTAGAGCTGAAACAGTTCTCACAAATAATATCGCAAACATCCGTTTGGATATGTGCAAAGTACTAAATAGCTGGAGGAACAAGACTAGAACAGCAGTTGAGAAGCTGCCGTCCTACAGCAGCTGTTCTTAGGAACACTAGTGCCTCACTCAGCATCTTCTGCTTAATACACGTCAGATATCAAATATGCTAAACACGCTATCTGTGCAAGGAGTACCAGTGGAAAAGTGGTTTGTGCTTACTATTTGCATCTTATTTTGTTTGAAATTAATTTCTTCCTGTAGCTGAATCAAAGGCAATAAACTGAAAGCTCGTTTCTTGTTCAGTTGTCGTTCACAGTAACCATTAATGTTCAGACAAATTGCATGTGGAGGCGAAAGCAGGTACCAGTGCTTCCGCCTAATTTAATTTTATTTCCCGGAGTTCCTCTGAAGCTGCTTCATATATAATAATAAATAATCTCCTTCAGAGGAAGTTAGGATGGACTAAGACTTTGTAGAGTGTCAGGTTTTCTAAAAATGAAATATGCTGAAACAAAAAATATTAATTTAACTTCAAGTTTATTCCAAACATGAAGTAATAAAGCCATTCCTCGTGTTGATACATTTGAAGTCTTGGAATTTCCCACTGCAGCCATTACACTATCTGATTGCTTACAGTAAAAATGTATTTGCTGTATGCAGCTGATGTTAATATACATTTAAGATTTTTTAGCAAATAGGAAATAGATCATTTTCTGAAAAATACCTGTACAGTTAAAAACAAATCTTTGCTTGTACTTGTATTCTAATTTTCGTTCAAGTGAGACTCTTCTTGCTAAACAGTAGAATATTTACAATCTCTAAGAATAGTTGAATAAAAACAGCTAGCTTTCCACTGAAGGGTTTGCACACTACATCCTCCCTAGTCTTCGGTTTGGTGTCGCCGGTGTCCCTGACTACTGGTTTTCTTTTTTCAGGGCATCCGGGTCAGAGCATTAATCCTGATCAACCCTCACAATCCCTTAGGGGACATTTACCCAGCACAGTTACTGAAGGAATGTCTGGAGTTTGCACACAGGTTTGAGCCCTAGCACTATTTGTTTGATATTTACTTTTCCATTATGCACTATAGCAGCGATGAAAAATCACCTTTGGTGATCACCTGTTCTTTGTACATGTTCTGAGGAGGTGGTGTGCAGGGTCCTGAGCATGGCTTTTGTGTAACTATCCTTTTTGCTTGGCTTTTCTGGGAACACTAGAATAAATTGCTTAAGCTGAGGTCCAACAATTTGTTTCTGAATGAAATACTGTTTGGATTTTTTCTTTTTTTCTTTTATGTGTGGTTTAAGCTTACAAAGCTTTTTATTTCCCTAATGATGTTTCTTTATTCTCCTTCTTTGGTGCATGGCTCAGAAAAATGACAACAGGTGATTAGCAGTCTTAAGCAGTATTAAACATGGCTAGCACCGTCCTTTGAAACATTATGAAAATAAGAAAATCTTAACATTTGATGTTGGGGAAAGTAACTTAATTGGCAAGGAGTAAGTTAATGGTCTGAAGTTTTTTAGCATCTTTTGTACCTAATTAGTTCATGTGCAAGCAATTCATTTTCCATCAAAGGACGATACTTCTGAAATGTCTCTTCCCCATTCCCATTCTTTTATCCTTTCCCAGCTCAGAGTTCACATTCTAAGCTCAAACAGCCTCCTGAATCCCTTGGGTACTGATGGAGAAAAAACATTTCCTTTCCAAATACATCTACAATTTTTTAGGAAAAGTTGTATTCTTTTCTTATTTCAATGAGCTTCTGCCAAATAATGACCACAAAAACCCTGTGTGCACTTTGAAAGCTAACAGTACTTAGCTTTCTGACAATCTTAAATAGAGCAGGTTGATAGTAATTGTTCATTATTTACCAAAGATTACTGCTGGTTTATTTAATTTTGAAATGGAATAACACAACATTCCTGCATTTTTGGTGTCATTTTCTTTTCATGGAAACAGCAGTGGAGATTGGTAGAATTCAGCACACTGAGTCTAATTATCAAGTTTTTAAATGATAAATGTATCTTTTCTCAGCATGACTCATGGATTTCAGGGTGCAACCAACTTAAACAGTTACTAAAATAATGTTAGACAATACGGATAAGAAAAAATAATTTTATTTTTAATGTAGAAATTGTTCTTCCTTTTTAACAACAACAACAACAAAAAATTATAGAGGTTAGCAATCAATTTAAATGAGGTTTTCTTAGAATGAGATACCTGCACTACTTGGGTGTTTTAAAGTGTTCTGCAATTTATTCACGATTTCTAAATACATGCGTGGCTTGTTGGTATCGTGTATGATAACATGGCTTACCGTTTACTGGGGCTTTCACGGCAAGAATGTATTAGAGAGTTATCTTAAGTGCGTAAGTCTTATTTTTTAATCTAAGATCTGCATTTGGGCTCAAGTCTCACTGAACAAATTTTGCAGGGTAAAGGGATTTTATAATATATCATAGTGTTCCTTTTAAGCTTTAAATAAGAGTTGGGTGGGACCACAATATTCCTAAGAACCTTTGGATTGAACATGCAGTTGGATTTTGTTTCAGATATAGGGAACATTGTTGCTGCTGAGAAACACAGAATAAGGTATAGATAGATGTTGGTGATGCGCAAGTGCTCACAGTACTTCTTGTGACCTTAAAACATTGTGACCTCTTTGTGTAAAATTAGTATGGTGAATATGATAGCAAATAGGCATGCTTATGGGTACTTTGCTACGGCAGTAGTTAAGATTATATATATATATGTATATATGCAAAGAAATTTCTTTTAAATATGTTAATGTGCCTGTGTTTTTCTATACATAGGTATGAATTGCATGTAATAATGGATGAAATATATATGCTGTCTGTTTATGATGATATCACCTTCACCAGTGTTCTTAGCCTAGATGGGTAAGTGTGATTTCTTAGCAGGGGTTAGAAGATATTTAATCCAAAATAGAACCTATGCCATTTTTTTCAAACTTCTGGTCAGCTAGTATAACTAATATAGTTCTGACTAACTCATATTCAAGTCTTTGCAACCATGAGACTAGTTAATACAAGAGATCTTCTTCCTAGACTGGCCTAAATGGCAGAGCTCTTGCTTCCATCTAATGCGTGTGGTACAGTAATAGTAATCAAAAATTGACAGAGCCCTTAGTCATCTTGCCATTTTGATTTTTTTTTGTCGTTTCCTGGTCTGAGTACAAGGTTCTCACCGTAGAGCTCATGAAGTTGCCTAAAGTTGTGCCAGTCACCTGCTATAATGAATCTCCTTCCTCACTAGTGTGCTGTTGGGCTCTTAGTTTCCTCTGACAGATGATGAAAAGAATAAAGGTTTCAAGACTATTTAAACCTATTGGTATCTGACCAATGAAACTTCTTTCCCCAAACGTATGTGATTCTCTTTTTATGACTGCATGAATCTCACACTGATGGGACATTTCCAAGTCCATCCAGGTACAACCAAGCACAGTGAGACACTGGGTATTGCCTCACTCACACAAGATCATGAACCAGAAATAAAGCCTAAAAAAACACTGTTGTTATTGCGAAAGTTCACCCAGCTTCAGCAGCCTAAAGAGGGGAGTTTCCAGCCTCAGCCCTACTCACACAACGTTACACAAAGGAGAAAAAACATCTGCTTCAGTAGTCCACTAAGGTGTATTTTGTTTGGTTGCACCACACTGTGTAAATAAATGAACTAAAATGTTCACTTCTCCCTTCCTTAGCCTGAAGTGCAGCAGAGCTGAGCAAAGAATTCCCCTCCATCGAGCACCATTTTGCATCCCTTATGGACATATTGCTTTTGTTTAAAAATTGCTGGGGCCACTGACTATGCAGTGGAATTTTGGGAATTGTAACTAGATTGTTATGTGTTAGCGGAAATCCTTTTCTGTTATTTTATAGGTCAGTGCCTCAGCACTTAGGAGATCAGTGTCATAGGATAATGTTTTGTTACCAGGTCTCTGAAAAAAGCCACGTCACTTGGAAAGGTTATATACCAATTTTATCAAAAATGAATTATGATTTTACGGATTGAAACATTTTGCTAAACTTGCATAACTTGATCTTCTATAACAATAATTCTTATCTTCTTCTTCTGTCATTCAGTTTACCAGATCCAGAACGGACGCACTTTATGTGGGGTTTTAGCAAGGTAGGTAAAAATATTATTTCTGTGTTTTAATTAAAGACATTTCAACACAAAAACCAGTTGGACTGTTCTGACATAATTTGTATTATAGAGGCCAAACTGAGCTTCTCTTTATTTATTAATTTGTTTTCTCCTTTGGTGGTCTAAAATTTCTTACAGTTCAGAGTTTAATTTGGGAGCTACTTAACTGAAACAATTAATGCATATGTGTTAGAGGCATTGCTTGTTGCTATATTCGCTGCGGGGAAAGTGTAATGAAAGTTGAAACATATGAGCACACTTCAGATCTATAGCATTTTGCCTTTTCTTCTCTTGGAGGGAACAGTAAACTGATGACTGCTTGGAAACATAGTGGGTGTAATGGGGACAGCTGAAGTGTATGAGCCAATCCTGTTTTCAGCTGTGGCCTGTAAGCAACCTCAGTAAAGCCACTGAGCTCTCTTTCATTATTCCTGTCTATAATTGCAGGTAATTAATGTACATAAAATGCTACCAGTTTGTCTGAGAAACACAAAATGCTTCAAAACTGGGTTAAAAGTTCTATGCAGCTCTTCGTACCGGGGTCGTATTTTCTGTTGGCTTGCCAGCATGTTACCTTCACCTTCTCCTTCCCCATCGTTGCCCATCATTCTCCCCTCTCCTGCCACAAAGCTGTGTGGAAGTTGCTGTTCTTTTCTTACCACTCTTGGGCCTCCATTTGGCCATGTTGAGAGTTTACTCCAGAAGATAAATTAGATTCTTCCAGATCATGTTATGAGCAAAAATTTCCATAGCCAGTCATTTGTTTTGCTGTCCTTTCAGGCTTGCATAGATGACACCTCCAATTTTTTGTGGAGACTGTTTTCAGGATTTCATGTTGGAGGCAAACATCTGATGTACTACACATTATCTGACATCTACTGCAGACAGGGATTCATTTGGTGTTTTATTGTTTGGACAGTGTTCTGGCTGTTTGTTTTTGTTTGTTTGATTTGCTGTTATTTTGGGATGGAGCAGACCCTGCACTGTACATTAAAATGATCATTTCTAGAAGTGGTACGGTAGGTCAGTATTTTTGACTTTAATGTTACCATCCAGTTGTCATCCTACTTTTCTTGGGCTTGATCTTTCATTCTCTGTGTGGCTAACAATTTTCTTGTCTATAATGGGACCTCTGCTCAATGAGAAGCTAAAGACTAGATTCGTGAATAGTAAGAATTCTTTCCTCAGCGTTAATGCAGAGATCCACTGATAACTAAATTGGCAGATACTGTTTTCCATCAAGTTGGTAGTACAGGCTAACTTGCAATAATAGAATTAAGGATTTCATGCCTTGTGCACTGGACCATATGGCTTCCTGCTTAGGGACTCAGTGAAAGTTTATATTAATATGTATATGCTATTGCGTTCCTACGTAGCTTTTGGAAATGCTTCTGAACTGTGACTGTTGCCGAGCAAAGACTTCAGTAGGCACTATTGACGATTCCAAACTTATTCTCTGTATTTGCTCATCTGTTCTCACTAGTTTTTGGATTCTTACTGTGTTATCAAATGTTATTATTGCAGGGTAGGAAAATTTCATTTGGCCAAACTGCTGATGTGATAATATACCTTGAGATTTTTTTTCCCTATATATCGCAATGACTCTAAACTTGGTGACTTGGTAAAGCACAAGTATAAAGTAAAAATTACACCTGTCTTCTTTTTGTCCTCCAAGGATTTTGGTATGAGTGGTATCAGAGTTGGAGTACTGTACACCAGAAATCATGAAATTCAGAAAGCAGTGAATCAACTGGCTGTCTTCCATAGCTGTCCTGGACCTGTTCAGCATGTTCTCAGTCAGTTCCTTAAGGATAGAGGTTAGCCACAGTAGAAATGTTTCCACTGAGCTGTTTTGTTTTCTTCCATTACAGATGGAAATAAAATAGAATAATATTTTTCTTGTTTTGATAGATTGGTTGGATAATGTGTTTTTTCCTACTAACAAAAAGCGACTTAAGGAAGCACGGAATCTTCTTGTGGATGGGCTTGCAGACGTTGGAATACCCGTGCTCAAAAGTTCAGGAGGACTCTATGTGTGGGCAGACTTCAGAAAAGTAAGTAAGAAGCTTGGAAAGTGATGGGAATGTGGAAGTTGGAAATGTGAAAATTACTTGTGCATGTTGTTACACACATTAATATCAGATCCTGAAAAATCCTTTCAAAGAATCTGTATGCTTGTTCAATTTTAATGATAAATTGTTTTCTTTTTTTTTTAGTTCTTAAAATCACAGACATTTGAAGCTGAACTTGAGCTATGGCAGAAGCTCCTTGATAAGAAGCTCCTGATTAGTCCTGGAAAAGCTTTCTGTTGCTATGAGCCTGGATGGTTTAGATTGGTTTTCTCCAATTCTGTAGATAAGATTTACTTATGTAAGTTGGTTTTACTTTCAATGTGTCATGTAGTAGCATGCAAGTTTTGAGAAACATTAACATTACAGATAATGAGTTCAAACCTACTTGTTCCTTCTCAGCTTGTCAGGGGCATTAATAAAGTTTCTAGGAACCAGGAAGTATTAGATTGGCCCAGAGCACAGGTTACAAAGCACTTCTGTTGGGTTGTGTGAAACCTGTAAAGTTTGCAAAAGTTCATTTTAAGTTATTTTTCCTCTATCTGGTGTCAGGGAGCCAAATTCTTTGTCATAGGCTCACTCCTCTTGCAGATTACCATTTATATCATGCAGGAATTTCCCAGCAACCCTACTTTTTATGGGACTCGTATGTGGTATACGAAAAAGTTATCCATCCTTATCTATCCTTATGCTGTAAAATACTTAATCTTGCATGAATGCTATATAATGTTGGCAAAAGGGATGTCTTTGAAGTAATGGGAGCATGTACAGTAATATAAAAATGTAGGATGAAAGGGAACTCTTGGGTCATCTACTGCAACTTCCTGCTCAAAGCAGGGCTGGATGTGAAGTCAGAGCAGGTTTCACAGGGCCTTCTTCAGTCAAGTTATGGGACTGTCCAAAGACGGAGATTATACAGCCTCTCTGAGCAACCTGGTCCTGTGTTTCTTTAGCTGTTGTCATGGTGAAATTTTTTTTCTATGTGTCCAGTCAGTATTTCCCTTCTGTTTCCACCATTTCTTTTGGAGAAGAGAAGCTTGAACTGAGCTATATTTCCCTTTTGCAGGTATAGAGAGACTTGAGCAAATGCTGCATACCAATGATGCCGAACTAGTTGCAAACAACACGTCTTCTACTGCAGACACTTCATGCACACTAAAAAAAGATTCCTCTGGCAAACCTTCAAACACA
This sequence comes from Chauna torquata, assembly GCA_013399475.1. Taxonomy (NCBI): domain Eukaryota; kingdom Metazoa; phylum Chordata; class Aves; order Anseriformes; family Anhimidae; genus Chauna; species Chauna torquata. The sequence continues at coordinate 33,754 of VXAL01011430.1, read as the reverse complement.
CCAGGGGATGATGTCTCCCAGCTAAAAAATATACTTGTTTATTAAAATCATATATGCATTTAATGACTTGATGAAATTTAACATGCTCATGTTTACTAAAGAGTGTATGACTTCAGTATTTTCAGCTGTAACCTTGCATAACTGTCTCACTTTGCTGTGACCTGGCATTACTAAACTTGCAAGTGGACCGACTAAAATGGAATTTAAGGAAACTGGGCCTCCTGGATATTCTGAAATTCACCCTTGATAAGTACAGGCCTCAGTCATGTTCAATTTCAAGTGTGTTAAGTGTCAGTGAAATCAGTAAGTCTTACATATATACTTGCACAGTTGTTGGACTATGAAATTTGGAACACACTGGTAAAAATTGCTATTACTATATATTATGGACTCTATATTTTAATCAGAGGACTTAAAGTACTGAATTAGGTGATATTTAAGTTTTGCTAATCTTTGTAGCTGGGAAAATGCCTTTGTATATTCATGGGATCGTATGCATCTCACAACATTATATACATCTTTCTGTATATGCCTGCTAGTGAGCACTTCCTGAGAAAGCATTCAGATTTTTGGCTTCCAGGCTCCCTTTCAGATTATTTCTGTGTGCTTGTATTCACTGCAAACTATCAGCCTTTTGGATCACATTTTCATACATTAAATACAATAAAAGCTTGGAGATATGTAATGTATGCTCATTTGACGGAGCTGTGGGGGGGCTTTTTTGATTTTTCTTTTGTTTTCTTTCTTCTTTTCTTTAAAGTATTTGCCAAATTATTTCATGGTTTGCTGCATTATTTAGGTTTCGTGAGCGAAAACTGGAATTGCAGAATGAACGTATTGCTTCTGTAGAGTCTCAGTAGGAGGATTGTCTCACTACGGTAAGCCTTAGGATCCCAAGTGAACTTGGTAGTTGTGATCTTGATAGTAACTTGTTTTTCCTGGCATTTAAACTTGGCAAGCTTACACTGTTCAAGCTAATAACTTAAAGATAAATAAATGGCCTGTCAACAGTTCTTACAGTTCATAGAATCATAAAATAGTTGAAGTTGGAAGGCACCTCTGGAGATCATTCAGTCCAACTCCCCTGCTTGGAGCAGGGTCAGCCTACAGCAGGTTGACTAGGACTGTGTCCAGTTGGGTTTTGAGTGTCGCCAAGAATGGAGACTCCACAGCATCCCTGAGCAGCCTTTCCCAGTGTGATCACCCTTAGAGTAAACAAGATTTTTCTTACGTTTAAACAGAATTTTCTTTTCTCATTTCGTGCCCTCTTGGCACTGGATAGCCGGAGAAGAGCCTGGCTCCATCTTCCTTACACCCTCTTGTCAGGTATTTATAGAGAGTGATAATATCCCCCTGAGCCTTCTCTTCTCCAGGCTGAACAGCCCCCGTTCTCACCCTTTCCTCGTATGTCAGATGTTCCAGCCCCTTTGGCATCTTTGTGGCCCTCTGCTGGCAAACCCAGAGAACAGGGCCCATCCCTCCAGATGTGTCTCACCAGTGCTGAGTAGAGGGGAAGGATTGTCTCCCTTAACCTGCTGGCAGTGCTTTTCCTAATGCAACCCAGATGGCTGTTGGCCTTCCTTGCCACAAGGAAGCTTGGTGACTCATGTTCAGCTTGGTGGCCACCAGGGCCTCCCAGGTCCTTTTCTACAAAGCTGCTTTCCAGCTGGCTGGCCCCCAGTGTATACTGGTACATGGGGTTATTCCTTCCCAGGGGCATTTCCCTTCGTTGAGCTTCATGAGGTTCCCATTAGCCCATCTCTCCGGCCTGTTAACGTCCCTCTGAATGGCAGCACAACCACTAACCGCTTGTCTCCCTGCCATTGAATTCCAGCACCATGAGAGCTTAAGAGATTCAGGTTTTCCACCTCTGTTCTGAAGGAAAATCTGAAGGAAATCATCACAGCTTTCAGTTTCAAATGATGAAGCTGCATCGCAGTGATGAAACTTCATGATAAAGAACAGCAAGAGCTAAGCTGTTGCAGGGGTCTTTGAGATTTACAAACATGCTACTGGAGAGGCAGGTCAGGTGTCTCCTCCCTGTCTTGGAGACCGTGAGAAATGATAAGAGGAAGTCATCCCAGCTGAAAAGCAGATTAAGGAAAGTTAATGGCAAGCAAGAAGATGCTCTTCAAAAAGATTGTTATGCCTGAACCAAGAAAGGATCATGGGCTCTGCTAAACTCATGTAAATACAAAGAAGAAAGATAAAAGAATTGGAAGAATGATTGCACAAAACATTAAAACTATTTATAATTTCCCTCTTCAAACAGAGAAAGAGACTTCTAGAGACTGTAGACACAGTAGATGACCTAGTTATAAAAGGCATAAAAGGTGATGAAGTTACTATAGCAGAGATGCCAAATGAATTCTCTGCATCCATACCAAGATCTGGAAAAGCTGAGGAGATTCTTACACCAGAACAGGTCTTTGTGGGGGACTCCTCAGAGGCTCTGCCTATGTGAGAAGCTCTGGTAGAAGAGATTATGGAAGAAATGAATACGTGATGGTATTTAGTCAACAGAGCTGAAGGAACTTACCAATGTAAGAACGTGCCTTACTTAAAGCCATATGGGCAGCACCATGGCAAATATGATACCAACTTTTTCAGCTGCTCAGTACCCTCAGGGTGCTACGCATCACCACCTCAATGTCTGCACTGGACAAATTAGCAGAAAATACCAAAAAAGAGGCACATTAATAGGTAGTGTGCATCATGGGAGAGCTAGCATAGTTGTTGGAAAGAAGAATTCCTGCCTCACAAACTTACTGGCATTTTTGAAGGCCTCAACAAACCTGTGGACAAGAGAAATGGGACTGCTTTATTTTGCTAGGCTTCAAAAAAACTTTTCAGAAAGTTCTTCACCACGGACTCTCATGCAAATGAAGCAGCCATTGGATAAGAGGGAATGTCCTGATCTGAGTAAGTGCTTCAAAGACAGAAAACCAAATGGTTTCAGTGAATAACTAGGTCTGAAAGTGGCGGAAGGCTACTGATGAGTCCTGCAAGGATCTACTCCCATGGCCTGTGCTGTTCAACTAATGATTAAATTTTCCAGGACTGTAAAAATAAAGGTTGGTACTAAAACACTATGGAAGACCTTCACAAAACTTGCTGACTGCACTTGGCAGAAGAAATTTATTAATTTAATAGATAAAAATACAGGCAAAGAAAAGCAATATGATAGGTTCTGCGTCTAATGATCATTGCTACTCAGGAATCAAAACCTGTGGTTAATAGCCAGCCCCACGAAAACACCAGCTTTCTGCTAAAAAGGAATTTGAATGCTGGAAATTATTGGAGAAGAAATAGGAAAGGCTTCAGAAAGTATTCTGTCATTATATAAATCCATGGCGTTCCTGCATGTGCTCAGTTGAATGCTACGTGCAGTTTAGGTCCCCTTGCGTCAAAAAGGGTATGGCAGAACTGGAAAAGTCAGTTCACTCTGCTGAGGAATCCTCAACACTCACCTTTGGACTATCTGGGTGTTTCAGGAAGTACTACAGTGATTGCCCACTTCTTAATACCTTTCTTTGAGGTATTAAATTCTGGCTTTTGGCCATCACTGGAGACAGGTTGCTATGCAAATATTAGCTATGTCTCAAAACTGTTGCTCTTGTGTTAATCTGAACCTCTGCTTCTGAGTGTTGGGGAAAGACAGAATGTAGAGATTTGTAACAGAAAACTAGGATTGCTCTGCATGGAAGTGTGCGCATGTGCGAGAAACAGCAGAACAAGAGTTAAAGGCATGACCTGTACTGATAATACAGACAGACACTGGTTCCAGTCAGTCAGACCAAGGAGCAGAGCAAGCCCAAATGGTCAATGCGCTGGTAAGACCACAGCATAGAGGGCTTCTCAGTGGAGGACTCTGACGTCTGGCAAGAGGAGAGCGGCAACAAGCCAGCATATCACATGCACTGTTCCTTTCGGAACTAGGGGAGTGGCTGATTCTCCAGAGAGTCATGCTGCCATCCAGAGGGACCTTGACAGGCTGGAGAGGTAGACTGGCAAGAATGTCATGAATTTCAACAAGAAGTGCCAAGTTCTGCACCTGAAGAGGAACAACTCTAGGCACCAGGACATGCTGGGAGACAGCCAGCTGGAAAGCAGCTTAGCAGAAAAGGGCCTAGGAGTCCTGGTTGTCCATAGACACTGAGTTGACCATGAGTCAGCAATGTGCCCTTGCTGCTAAGAAGGCTAGCAGTATTCTTGGCTGCATTAGGCAAAGTATCACCAGCAGGTCAAGGGAGGTGATCCTTCCCCTCTACCAAGCATTGGTGGGGTCCCACCTGGAGTACTGTGTCCAGTTCTGTGTCCACTATGCCCCCTCCTCTGAACTATTGAGACACATGAGGAGTGATGGGTCCTGTTCTGGGCTGCCCAGTACAAGAGAGACATGGATATGCTGAAAAGAGTCCAACATAGGGCTACCACGGTGATCAAGTGACTAGAGCACCTCTCCTATGAGGAAAGGCTGAGAGAATTGGGACCGTTCAGCCTGGAGAAGAGGAGGGTCAGGGGGAATCTCACAGATATATAAATACTCAAAAGATGGCTGCAAAGAGGACAGAGCCAGGCTCTTTCTGGTGGTGCCCAGTGCCAGCACAAGAGGCAATGGGCATAAACTGGAACACAGGAAGTTGCGTCAGAACATCAGGGAGCACTTCTTTACTGTGCGGATGACAGAGCACTGGCACAGGTTGCCCAGAGAGGTTGTGGAGTCACCCTCCTTGGAGATCTTCAAAAGCTGCCTGGACGTGGTGCTGGGCAACCTGCTCTAGGTGGCCCTCCTTGATCAGGGGGGTTGGATCAGATGACTTCCAGAGGTCGCTTCCAACCACAACCATTCTGTGATTATGTGTTTCTGTGGTTTTTCTGTTAGTGCAGTGGGAAGATAATAGCAAAAGATCACTCATAGAAGATATAAAAGATCTGCCAGAAAACTCATTCTTCATCAGTGGTGAAGAAAAACCCCACAGCCATGGTAAGGACTCGCTAGCCCATACCCTTTGTCTTCTGTGTTGTATGCAAGTGATCCTGCCGGACCACTTGGGCACATGCATCTTGTTGCTTATGAGTACGTGTGTGCAACAGTGTAGAATTTAGGAGAGAATTAATGAGCCTGTGTAAAACCAATTTAGAGATTTGTAAGTAGATTTCCCCCAGACCTCACACTGACTTTTGTTAAACTATTTTCTAGAAGAGCACAAGAGACATCGTTGCTTGTTTCTACATCAAAGTATTGCAAAGAGTTCAAAACCAGCACTTGAACAGACAGAAATATTGTTGTTCACTAAATACCAAAAAGTGAACTTGCCAGTTCCTCTTCTCAAGGTCTCCACTTATTCAAGGTGAGCCATAGGTCATTACAAATGGGTTAAGCTTGACTTGGGAACCTATAGAGGAAGGACATCACAATATAAGTTCCTGTAATTATCCCATGAAACTTGTCACTAGCTAGAGCCTTTTATGGATATGTTAATTTTCAACATACTATTTCTGCTTATCTCAGCAAGGGAGTGATCAAGCCACAGCTGGGATCTGCAAACTTTGCTGGTAGGCAAGAAGCAGTTGCTTTTGGTTTTGTTCTGGCCAACAGTATCTATAGCATCTGCTTTCTTTTCCTCCACAGTTTGTGATCAGTTTCTCATAGAGAAGAGAAGGGGGAAAAATCTCTGGTCTTACCCAGCAGCAATCCATTACTAAGCAGTTTAGAAACAAAGTTTAGAAATGAAGATCTAAGAAGGCACGAAATGTGAAACAGAAGCTGTTGGACTCAGCACCGTGAAAGGCTATCTACCCTGCCGACGCCTAAGGCTTGCTTTGCTGCAGACACCATACTACAACCCCACCCTTGGTTATAAGCGAGAGATTGATAAAGGTAAGTTTTTCAAGGAGCTTTACTACCTGATATTTGTTTGCCACCTTTGCTGATGTTCTACTGAATGTGTATTTAATTTTTAAACACCTATGCCATGACTACTGTGTGCAGTCAGACTTTACAGCTAGCTTATACGTCCAGTGCTGAACTGATAGGTGCACAGAGATCACCCAGATCTCACAGGTAAAGGACTTGTCTTTGAGAAATGCTGACAAAGCTTTCCCTTGGTCATTCACTATGCTGTCTGCAGTTGATCCCTGTTTTGAAGTTAATAGTCACTAAATGTTTTGTCGTATTTTGGAAAGTGGGAAATACAGGGAAAAACCAACCCAGCACAGACAATGGCCAGTTGGCATGAAAGGTACAAGTCAAGGAGAACCAGTTGGATGGAACAAACCACTCACAAACTAAAGAATGAAGACCTCCTGACATACTACCTAAGTCATCAGGACGCAAAAAAGAGCAGTCCCTCTGCAAACCAGCAAAGCAACATTTTCACTCTACCATGTTCTGACTCCATGAGGAGAGGTAACTGGAAAATTCTGTATGCAGATTCTCGTGATTTGGGAAATAAATATTCTATGACTAACAGGATGGGGTATCTTTGCTTTAATTGCTAATGGCCTGCTGAAATCTAGGCTTGGAAGACAGACGTTCCCAAATCCTGCTCACATATTTCAGACTAATTGCCACAAGATGCCTTACTGTATGATTTTATTGAAGTGTGATCTTATCAGAAAGAAAGGAATCATCAACTGTATAAGATACTACACATATTGAAAAGGATTATCAGGGCTTTACCTTCTTAAGACAAAAATAAAAATTCCTATTGATTTCACTTAGGGAAAGATTTGTGTTAAGGGGGAAAAAAAAAGTGTGTTTTGAACCTAGATTGGTTAATAGAGCCAGCTTACAACGAGGCACAAACAATCATATTGAAACAACAGAGAGATGATGTTCTTCAGTAAAGAAGTGGGTGCAAGGACCGTGAACACAGGTTGTGCAGGGGGGCAGCAGGAACCTCTCAAAGTAGCTTTGCCCCTGAAGAAAACCTGAATGGCTTCCTGAGAAAAGAGGAATACTCCCTCTGTGTTCTCCCTAAATGAAAGAGTTCAGAAGATTTTGAATGAGCCCATGTTGCCATATGTAAGCAAACAGATGCTTGGGTTTACTGTTCTGAGTCAGATAGAGGGTCAATGCCCAGCACTGAATAATTTTGAAGTTTTCAGATAAAAAGAGCCTCTCTGTCCACAGCTAGGTTCCAATTATACTTATTCTTCATTTAACAGACATCCAAATACTTCAGCAGTTCATCAAGAAGCGTGAACCATGTGGAGCTGTTGTTACCAAAGAAGAAGTTGTTATTGCCAGTGAAGACACTGAAGTTTGCAAACAAACGTCACCAAGGAACAACAACCTCACTGAAGCTGCAAGCCTAATGCAAGAACAACAGAGACAAGCAGCAAGCAGAGAGAGATCAGGATCCAGAAGTGTCAACATTAGGGTGCCTCCTGGAGACAGGCTGATGTCACAGTCTTCAGCTAGAACGGCTGAACTGGAACATTCCGGTCATCTCGCTGAAGGTAAGTGCGACTGCCTGGGCAAGAGAGAATCACCAAATACAAAATTCTGTTGTCAACGGTTGCACAATTCTGTGCTGGTGAACATACAAAAAGAACTATTAATGGTGCATTTGCAAAAGTATTTCTGCTTGGCACATCATGTCCGTCTTTCCTACAAATGTTCGTCTATAGATGTGACACCTTCCACATGCACTGCTTGGGCTCTGGCTGGCAGAGCTCTGGCCAATGCTACATAGACACCATGAGCACTTTTAGTCTTTTTTGCTTAGTCTTCGATGGAAGGAGAGGTATACATGAAACAGCAAATCATTACTAGTTACTGTTAAATCATTACTAGTTAATGTTTCAGCTGGAGTAGCCCCTTCTTCTTATCATATTATGAGTATATTGCAGACGTATCCTTGGGCTGTGTTTCTCACCCAAAGCTTCCTAAGATCTTTAAATCCAACCTTCTTGTACCATTCTAGTTTATCTTGGATTTGCACTACCCTGCCTATAAATGAATGCCTCACATTTAAGAACATAAAAGAAAATATAATTAATAAACCTTTTTATTATGACCACTAGCAGTGCTCCTAATTCTTTTCACATTTGAATTATTACACCACAGGTCTTGCTCTGGACAGAAGCACAGATGTTTGTAAAATGGGTTTGTGCTCACAAATCCAGTAATATATTCCCCAGTAGGAGTCAAAGAGATGTCCAGTTTGAGTTACTTCCACAATGTTGGAGAGACATACAGTGGTAGCTAAGAGATGTACTGATTCCATCTGTGTGATAATGAATTAAAACTGTAATTTGGTTGTATAATTTTTCTAATCCAATAACTGTTAAGAGCAGGTAAAACTACAGTACTACCTCTACACTTGTTTTTATTCTCACTACTGTAAGACCATTAAGGCTTTTGTTAATCATTACACACAAAATATCAGTAACCACAATAAATGTGATCTTTGTTCCGTGTAGAATATGCCTTGCAAAGATGAAGACCAAAGTCTGCATTAACTCAAAGCAAGGTTAGGAATGGATACCTGCAGCTGTTTCTGAACTGTTGGGCCCAGCACCTGATTTATGTCTACATCGAGGCTTTGTCAGGATGAGACTGCCATGGATCGTGGCAAAGTAGCTCAGGCACAGCAGCAAGAGGGGAACCCAGCCACAGTTTAGAAGGAGCTCAAGGAGCCAATTTCCGAGTGACTAGCCAGCACTGAACATACAATGAAGGTAAATAAGGGCCTACAACATCGCCTTAGAGCTGCTGGCTAATCATCAACCTTGTTAGGGAAATACTGACATATGAAGTGCGGCTTGCAGCCACAGCTCTGTGTGTTGCATGTACGCCTGTGGGGTGGAATACCCACCCACAGGTGTGTCCTTTGGCATGGCACAGCTCTACAGGATGCCTCGTGTTTTTTCCTGGGGAATTCATAACAAAAAAGAAAGGCAGAAACATTTCACTCTTTCACGGTGCATTCTTGGCATAGCACAGTTTCCCTCATGAGTCTTACTTACTGCACTGATGAAATAATTGAAATAACATTGTCTACATTGTCTCTCTAGATTTCAGAAAGAGGGTCTATTGGTTTGCAGCAGTTTGTCTCCTTGTAGCAGTGGGATTTCTATGCTGGTAAGTTCAGGTGCTATTCAGTCCCTCATGCACCAGCATCTCTTGGCAGCATCTGTTATGGTCAAGCTAAACTCCTGGCTGTCTGGGGGCTGGAGGATAGCTGCTCCTTAGGTGCTCATAAGGGAGATAACAGGTAATGAGATTTAAGGGGGAGCTGTGCACTAGCAAGTTGTTACAGCCCTGGTGCATTTGAGCAATTTGATGATCCTTCAGCCTCCTCCCAGCACACTTCCCACAGGAACTGGTCAGAGAACACAGGCTTGGAGTGACTCTTTCTTTGCCGTTAAAAGATGGAGATCCAGAAGTCCAAGTCACTGGCAGATTAAGCTAACTGGTTAAAAAAGGAAAATAAGAGGGGCTGCCTCATGCGCCGAATGCAATTGCAGCCTGCCTGAATCGCATGAATTGAGCAATATGGGCTGCTGCAATGACTACCTCACCTCCGGCGTAGCAGATAAGCAGCTCCCGGGGAAGTCACTGGTGTTCTTTTACAGGTTTCTCTGACATATGAACTGTGTGTATTTGCTAGTGAAGGTGTCATACAAGCAGAGAATGTAGCGATGCAGGGGAAACAAGACTACCCACCATGTCTATTAAAGGGTCATTTTTAATGTGGAAGGAAGGGAAAGTCACTCTGTCTGCATAAACCTTCTCATCTTCAGCATACAGGCTCCAGACAGCACCAGAGATGATCACAGGCACAGACTTTTGAATCCAGGCAGCATAAGTCACCCTATATACCAACACCACTGTAGAACTGTTGCTGCTTGTCACTGTTACTTGCCTGTTACTGTTCACCAGACACCTTTGCCATTTTGATTCCTCGCTCCGAGTTGCCCAGGAATCCCAGATGTAAAGAGACCTGGGTCTGAGGAGCACGCAAAGTGAGGCAAAGGAAGCAGCATTGAGCAGAAGTGGCGGGGCCGTATTTATCCATTGACACTACGGCAATCCTGCAGTGCTCTGTGTGCTGAAACACGTGCTTTGCAGTCTTGTAGGATGCTGTAACTACTGCTTTGTCTTTGCCCAGGACCAGGCTACGGCAGCAGCTGGGGAATTATTACTGGCTTTCCCTCACACTTGTGTAAGTACCCAGAAACGATGCACCAAGCTGCTGGTTCAGGTAAATACTATGAACTGAGAGATTATTATCAGTACCCCCGGTGTCCTACTGCTTCTCTTCCTGCAGCATTTGGTTCTCTTTGTTGGTAGTATTAAGGCACGAGAAGGAAATTAATCTCATTTCTTAACACTTTCTCTTCACATCTTCCATATCCCTTTTTCTTCATTGAAGGCTGGAAGTGCAATGTGAGGGTTGTAAATAGATACAGTGCTGTGTGCTGAAAACTATTAGGTAATCTCCTACTTACTGTTAGCTTTTTTCATTGTCCCTCAGCCAATGCTTGGAGTTGAAATGGCCTTCGCTGGTCTATCGCACCAACTGTGATCGTTTCAGCTTCTCTGCAAGCTCAGGGTCCCGCACGTTCAGGCAGCTTCCATCACTGCACGTGGTGAGGTGCTGAGTGTAAAAGAAAGAAAACCTCACAGCTGGGGGCTGTTGGGTGGGGAGGGAAAAGAGAGCTAAGGCAGGATCCATGAACTGGGTCTCAGGTCTGGTTTCTACACCGTAGTGGGTTTCTGTAATAGATGAGCTCTGCTCATTACGCTCAGGCATTGGAAGGAGCTGCAGAGAGACACAAAAAGGCAGAAGAATGTAAAGCCCCTGGGTATGCTGATGCACTGCTCATCAAAAAGCTCCCAGACGTGCATTAAACCCTCTTCTGCAAAAGCATGGCCCTTGTGTTTTTCCCCTGATGCGGCCTTCTAACACAAATCTACAAATCTTCAATGATAATCACTTAGGCAAATTAGAGGTAAAAAATTGTTGAAGATAAACCCACAGTACATTTCTGGTGTGCCTACAAATATATGACAAATACGTGAGAAAAAAACAGTGCTTGCTTATGTACTTGACTTGCAAGTATACAACTAACGAACATTTCTCCATTTCAACAAGTACAGCTTGCGTAACTAAGACTCCATTTCAATAACATACAAATACATTGAAAAAATATTTAGTGGATGAATTAACATATATGAAATCTGAATGTTTTGTTTTCAGTAATTAAAGCTGTTACTTGTTATTTGCTGTGCTTAATTGAACTACCAGTCACTTTTTCTTTTTTTTTTTTTTAACCAGGATGAGTGTTGCTACTATTATCCTAAGTTCAATTGCCAGACAAATTATTTCAGTTGATGCCCTTCGCACTTTGATAGTGGTAAGCATATCGCTGAAGTCCATGATTTTTCATTTTCAAGTTCTTTTGTTTCTCACAAATAGACACAGAAGTGAAAATTCAGCAAAAAAAGTTGTTTAAAAAAACAATGTCTGCATTTATTTCTGTCATGGAAATTTTTTCCCATTTCTGCAAGGCAAATGTTCTGAACAACACTGATTTCCAACAATTATAAAAGAATTATTTTCTTCCTGCAGGCAGATGGAATTGTAATGAGGGCTTACTCTAGATGTTCCATGCATTACTCAGTGTATTATATATACACTGTATATTTTAGCTCTTGGCTAGATCTTTAGAACTAAAAATGCTCAAAAATATGTCTGTTGGCTGGTCACAAAGCCCCGAAGCTTAACACAAGGCTGTAAACTCAGCAGTAGTGTGTCCATTCACAGTCCAAGGAAGCAAGAATGAAACTTATGTAAATTTTGGCATGGCTGTACAAAGAAGAGACAGAATAATGGGTGAGCTCAGATCGTTAAGCTGCAGGCCATCAAAGCCTGACCCGATGGGATCCTGAGATGTCCTTCGGTGTTGAGCCAGTTTTGCAGGTCTTCCTTTTGTCCTTCGTTTTCCTAATATGAGAAATTCTCAGAGAGCGAAGTTGCTCTCAGAGGTCCTGTTCTTTCAGCTACATCTGTAAGAAGCTGACTGGGGAATCAGTCCTCCCTTCCATGCTACTGGTTGATGTTCTGAACACAAAAAATCAGGACAGTACAACTGTTCAAACACCAAACACACTGTTAGAATGCTTTAATAACAGGCATTGCCTGAGGATCCAGTCTCCTTAGGCACCCTACCACCAGAATCCTGCCTATTTATTGTTAGTACTTCGCAGTTTTATCAAAAACTAAACAAATATTTAGTGCATACTAAGGGAGATAGTTCTTTTTCTCCTTTAAAAAATAAAATCTTTTTTTTTTTTTTTGTCTTCTTAGACAGCAATTGGAAGTATAACACTTGGAATTATTTCAGAGTAAGTCCTTTAAGCATTTTTCTTTCACTGTCTTACATTCTGCTTGAGCATTTTGAGGTAACAGATTGCCTCTTATGTCTTAGTTCCTATGATACAGTGACTATAATGCAAGTTGGAGGAATAACTGCATTTGCAACCCTGTTACTGTTTTTATTTGCTCTGAAGACAAATGTAAGTACTATTAATGGATTAGGTAGCAACAAATAATCTAAGTTGTTGTGATTTTAATGACACTTTTATATCTGTTTTGACTTTTTGAGTCATTCGATTCCTACAAGTTTTGCTTGCAACTCAAAAACTAGCAAAGTGAAAAAATAAAACTGAGCAGTCTGTGCTGCAAACTGTGACACTAACAGGACCGACCCTGCTCTCTCTGTCCCAGCTTCATTCTTCTATCTACAGGTTCCCTACACTGAGGGTGAGAGAATTCAAAATTTATAATTGGAATGTATTGCATTTCAAAATAGGTTTTACTCATGAACATATCGCTATTTATCTGTTCCTTAGAGCATCTCTCAGAAATGCTGATCAGTATCAATAGGAAGGCAGCAGCAGCTGAAAGTCAGCTTAAGAGGTTAACAAAAACAGAATCAGAAATAAATTAAATCTGTTTTATGGAATTATTCAGTTTGTTAACAGACCAGCAAAAGGAGCAAAAGCTTAAGTCAGCTGCAGTAATCTCAAGATTTGTCTTTATGCATGTCACTAATGTTAGTTTATTAATCACCATCCCTGAACAACATGTAATTTTTTTTTTTTTTGGTTCAAAGATGTGTTGGCTAATTGCAACTAAAGACAGTCTTACTGTGCTTGGTGCCCTCAGAAATCCCTGACAAACATGACCATCTCAACCACTACAAGCATCCTGGGGACTGCTGGGGCAATCATTTGTGTCCTTAGAAATTCATATGTAAGTAGTTTACTGGATGTGCACTTACTAGGTATACTGACACGGGTTAGCCCACTTTGTGCAGTACCGATAATCACTCCGTCTGTCTAGGCTAGTATCAGTAGCTTCACATTGCAGCAAGTAATATAAAAATGTCTAAATGCAGAGCTCCTTTTCTGTGCTAGGGTAAGTCTGGCAAAAATTTTTAGTAGACAAGTTTAATGTTTAATCAGCTGATGAGTAGATTTTTTATATATGATTTGATTTTTTTCCTGTTTTATTCCATAATGAATGGCAAGGGCAGCTGGCTAAAAAGGTAACTAAAGTGTCTGTGGATTATCCCATAACAGAAACTGATGAGTTTTGCTTCTTCCCAAACCAAACAAATATCGATCACGGTTAGGTAAATAACAGAAGCGGATTCACATCTGTTTCAGGTTAACTACCACATCATTTGTTGCTTTGTTTTTATTGTGCAGCCTTTCTTAGATTCAGTGTTGCTGTGGGTTCCAACGCAGTAAGGGATGTCATTTTTACGTGATTCTGGCTTTCATTTCACGGCAGCAACGCTCACAGGTTTTTGCTCTTTCTTACAGAAGTTCCAGGCTATATATGCTCTACTTGGAACACTGCTCTTTGCTACTGTAAGTAAATTTATACGACACACTTTTTTTTCATGAGTAGGTCATTGTCTTGCTACAAACTCTTTTCTTTTGCTTAAGCTGTCAGAGCGCATGTCCAAGGCAAGGTTCCCTAACCCTGCAGCCCGTCCCCTCTCACAGTGTGCCCTGCTATGTGACATAGGGAGGTGCTGAGACCTGTGAATCTGCAAAACTGGCTGCTTTTTAGGCCTGTCCAATAGACAGGCAAACCCCTTCTCCAACAAATTTGGTGAAGCAAATAAGCTGCACTTCTTACCTGTCAAAATCGGGAACTATTTTGTTTTGTTGCTAAAGCACACAAGTGATTTCCAAACCACCTGCATCTCACTGCTGGCAGTAAGACAGCCACAAAACTTTTCTATATACATGGGCTGCTGATGTGGTCTGCTTCTTGGCTGTGGTGAGAGGACAGTGTGTGTCCTCTGTACGTGTATTTGAGAAAACCGAGAGGCCCCCAGACAGATTCTGGTTATAAAGCACCCCTGGCCTCTGAGAAGAGGAGTGGAGCGGCGTAGGAAGCCGTCCATCTTCACAGACACCTCAGCAGGCTGGAAGTTCATCAGAGTGTCATTGTCACCCACGGGCAAGGAGCTGTGTGGGAAAAGAACCTAAGTGAAACGGAGGCAAGAAGATTCACACTTCGTAAACGAGAAGGAAACACAACTTCCTTGTGAACTTGTCACTGCCCTTGCCATGCTCAGGTTTCCTCTCTGAGTTTGTTTGTATTCTCCCCTAGTAACATCTTCTTGTACTCCTGAGACTCTTTCTCTACCTTGGGTTTTAACTGGCCATTGTCTAAAAATAATTTTGCCATCCTGAGGGTTTAACAACCACCTATTGCCCCTCCTGGAGAAGGGTTGTGACTCCTCCTCATCATTAATGGGGAATTTCAGTCATTCTCTGAAACAAACTTCATACTGTAAATCAGACATTGACAGTTCCCTATATTGTCCCTTTTCTGTAGCAATTTCTTGCCAAACAAGGCAGACAGCAAGCAAGTACATTTCATTTGGTGTAATTTGCAGAAATTCCAAAAAGCAAAACTGAATTTAAGCATTGTTTTCTTCCCCCTTCTAACAAGGATCTGACGAGGACAGTAGTTGAGCTTGAACGTCAGCCCACAGAAATGCAATGCTCCATGGACTATGCTGAAGCAGCACAAGGACTTTTCATATCTGTTGCTATGATCTTCTTCTTTACTTTGCTATTAGTTGGTTGAACACACAACAAAGCCAAATATTTTGGCAAACTTCCAATTTCAGCAAAAGTCCACTTTTACCTAAAGGAAGGTACATTACAGCTCGTTCATTCTGGCAAGGTGATTATGGGATGCAATTTCATATAATAATCTTCTTGTAGATGAAAAATTATCTTAAAGTATTGCAGGAATAGGTATTAATGAGGGGAGGGGACAGCTGAGGGTGGCATAATGTATGGTGCTAACCTATAAAATATTTTACCTCGCTCAAGAGATGGTCTCACCGCAAGGCTTAGGGTCAGTCTCATTAATGAATGAATTATGTTGCATTTATTGCCTAAATTGCACCCAAGTGAAAAGCTTATGGGAACTGCAGAGAAAGGAGGAGGGAAAATCTTTGAGGGGGTCATAATGTTTTCTTACCATCATTAATCACAAAGACTGAAAAAACACACACAATAACAATGTGAAACTCAAATCGTATGTCAGTGTTGGCTTAACTCAGGAAATGAAGATATATTTCTGCCATGAGGAGGCCAGGATAGCAAACCCAAATAACAGTTTTTAAACCTGCATCCAGCTTTCCAAGAAATTTATCCCCATATATAAACAAAGTTTAGCAGGAAGCTACACAGGCCCATATGTTTTAGATTCAGCTGAACAAATTTCCCTTAACGGGTGACTGTTAAGAGTACAGCCAGGTAGATGAGAGGTTTCAGTCTGAAGAAGAAAAATCAAAGTAGATCAGTTCTCTCTAGTGCAACAGAAAACTCTTTCTGCATCACTGATCAAGTTTACATCCTCAAGTGTTTATCTGAATCTACCCTGAATTTATTTAAGGAATAAACAAAAATTGCAGTTAGAGTTAACTAAATTAAACTTGGATGATGGCAAGCTGCGTATGAGTCAGCAGTGTGCCCTGGCAGCCAGGAGGGCCAGCCGTGCCCTGGGGTGCACCAGGCACGGCACTGCTGGCCGGCCGAGGGAAGGGATTGTCCCGCTCTGCTCTGCGCTGGTGCGGCCTCACCTCGAGCACTGTGTGCAGCTTTGGGCACCACAGCATAAGAAGGACACGAAACCATTAGAGGGTGTCCAAAGGAGGGCTACGGAGATGGTGAAGGGTCTAGAGGGGAAGATGCATGAGGAGCGGCTGAGGTCACTTGGTTTGTTCAGCCCAGAGAAGAGGAGGCTGAGGGGAGGCCTCACGGCGGCCTGCAGCTTCCTCACGAGGGGAGCGGAGGGGCAGGGCTGATCTCTGCTCTCTGGTGACAGCAACAGGACCCGAGGGAACGGCATGGAGCTGTGACAGGGGAGGGTCAGGCTGGGTGTTAGGGAAAGGTTCTTCACCGAGAGGGTGGTCAGGCACTGGAACAGGCTCCCCAGGGCAGTGGTCACGGCACCGAGCCTGCTGGAGTTCAAGAAGTGTTTGGACGACACTCTCAGACACCAGGTCTGATTTTTGGGTGGTCCTGCGTGGAGCCAGGAGTTGGACTCAATGATCCTTGTGGGTCCCTTCCAACTCGGGATATTCTGTGATTCTATGAAACAAGTATATAAAGTGAGGGATGATTAAGTATGTCTTGTAACTCATTTTCTGGAAAATTAGAAAATAAGAACACTTAGTTCAAGTACAAGATATGAAACTTGTGGTTTTGTCCCAAAATGAGCAGCAACAGCTAACGAATAGAGCATGGAAATGACACATCAAATGGAAAAAAAACCTTCCACTTTAAAGATGAGATGTATTTTAAAATAAATAAATACCATAATCCATAAAGTAAACAGAACACTTTATAATTTTTTTGAACTTCTCATACGGGATTTGCAGACCTGAGAATGTACTGAAAATAATGGTCCAAAGTATTCTTTAAAAAATTATAAATTATTGGTAACAGTTTCTTTAATAGAGATTGCAGGAGTAGGTCCCACATGAGTCCATATATATCCCTTCTCTGGTCTTGTAGGAACAGTAGGGAAGGGAGATGATCGAGATTTGAAATATTCTGAAGGTGCATGACAAACAAATTCCAAATACTCCATTTTCCTTGGGAGATCTTCTTCTGGTCCTAGGAAGAAAATAATTTTCAAAGACAAAATTTAAAGGCATAAAATTGGAGAATCCTAGGCTATGTGATATACAACAACAACCAACACTCCTTACAGAATGTGCCATTTCAAAAAAATGACTTTGCATAGTACATGAGGCTACACTGCCAGCAAGAAACCTCTATCTTTATTTTTGTTGGGTTGATTTTTTTCCCCATTTGAAGAACTCCGTTAGTTGAGTGAAATACTTTAGGCAATATATTCTAAATGTATGCTATTTGTGGCCTACCTGTCAAAAGGACTTCACTCAATTTACTAGTTTTTTACAATCAGTTGCAGAATGCCAGTGCTTGCACACTATGTACTTTACATATCCAAGATGAAGATCAGCCAATTCTGGCCACTTCAAAAGAAACAGCTTGGACTAGCATATCAATTTTATACTGTAATAACTTTGATTCTATCTATGGAGTAATAATTTGATCCTTAAAGTTGTAGGACCAAAATTGCGCCTGTGAACACAAATAAGCAAATAATTCCACTCACTGCAGTAGTGCTACTCCCATATGTAAGATAAATAAAAAAGGTTATTCAAGTAAACTAAATGCTTACAGGATTAGGGTCTAAAATGTGGAAATTACATATGTGACCTTGACAAACTAAAAAAGTTCACTTAGGAATTACAACTCTGTATTAGTCTAGGCACATCTAAGTAGTCATATAAAGTGAAGACTCAGAGATTACCTATGATATAGGATGCAGGGTCAAAACAATCTTTGGGGCTGGCTTGCGTAGGAATGAGCCACGTTAGTGCTGCACTCTTTTCACAGTATTGGTCCTGAATAAACCCACGGATCTGAGCATAGTATATTTTTCCATCCTGCTCATCAACCACTGAAACAACGTCTCCAATTTGATAGTACACACCCTAGAAGACACACAAATGATAATTAAAGCAATCTGATTTCAGAAGCTTCACTCTGATTCTGATTCATGAGTATCTTAAGTATCAGGACCTTACACTGTCTCAAATTACCCCTCTCTCGAAAGACAGCCTTAATTCAGCCACATGCAAAAGACAGGTGGCATAAGCTGGAGTGCTGCTGTCTCACCTAAGCAGTCATCAGCGCCACTTGTGCACAATCACCCAATGTCTAGCAGTTCAGTCATGGAATTGCTTTTGAGACTAGACAGGCAATTCCACATGATCTCTGTCCGCCAAATGTTGCAGAAGCAACCTGGCCTCATCTGTCTTCAAAGAAACAGCTGTCAGCTGCCCTACATCCCCTCTTCCCACCACTGCTATGCCTCCTGTCTGCTGAGCGGCAATGGTCTTATTCTGTCAGAAGTATGAGAGTGTGACGCCACCTTCCAGAAAAATAGCAGTAATTTCCCTGTGTGTGCAGGGAAATCAGCTTTCTGCATATGAAGTTCTTATGAAATTGCATGCAAAGGAGTCCCAAAACACTGACCCACTCATGCTGCTGCTAAGGCCAGACCACTTTACATGGTGCTCTGTAATGTGTATGATGCTGCATAGCAAAGGCAACGTCACTTCATGTCATAATGGCATCACACAACACAATGCAGTGTCTGCCCTATCAAGACTAGACTAGACTATCTCTGCATTGGAAGGGACCCACAAGGATCATCGAGTCCATATCCTGGCTCCGCACAGGACCACCCAAAAATCAGACCTTGTGTCTGAGAGTGTCGTCGAAACGCTTCTTGAACTCCGGCAGGCTCAGTGCCGTGACCACTGCCCTGGGGAGCCTGTTCCAGTGCCTGACCACCCTCTCGGTGAAGAACCTTTTCCTAACACCCAGCCTCAGTTTGCCAAGAATCATCCAAAAGGGCATTCTTTTCAAAACAAAAAAATAAGAACACAAAAACCAAAACAATCTCTTTCTCAACAGCACAGCAAAGTATCAATATAGAAACATTTAAGATAAAGATATCAGGCTAAATCAAATTTTTGACATAACTATAAGGAATTTCTGATAAAAACAAAACCACACAATCAAAGACATCAATTCCTTCCAAAGCAGTCAACAGCAAACAGAGATTCAACTGGGATGCAAGGCATGAAGCACTGGGTCCCTAGAGAGCATCCGGAAACTCAGTCCACCACTTCTCCTCTGGCTGTGCAGTCTCCCACTGGCTATCCTGACCTTTTCTCTGGGGCAAAAGACATTTGAAACAGTTTGTTTGTACCACTGGGGAACAAAAGCAAATTTCGTAACTTCAAAACTCTAACACCTTGGCCTGTTGGTAAAAATGCTCTCAGGCATGAATGCGAGAAGCAAGCTAGCTTCTGCTCTCACTGGAGCAGTCAGCAGATCCCATTCCGAGTGCCTGAGACTGCTCGCGGGAGCCGGTTCAGACGCCAGGCCAGTGCCGCCCACCTCCTTTATGTGCAATACTCTACGTGCATGAGGTACGAAACATCACACAAATTTAAGCAATCATACACACACACACACACAGAGCTTGATCTCAGCATGGTGGAAGTTAAAAGTTTAAAAACCTTGACTGTGATAATTACTAAGGAAACCAGATGCATCTTGTTGTTTGATAAAAATAATGAGACGATGATGACTACGTAACCTATTATGGTAAACTACCTTACAAGACTCAACAGCAGTGACATAAGGCAGAGCAAAATGCTACATGCACTGCTGGGCAACAAAGAACAGTATCTGTGAATATTTCCTTATTGCTTTCCTTACTTGTGGTAACTTTTGAAACTGGAAATAGAAACAGCAAGATCTGTTTTGCAAACAAACTTGCATAAACCATACCTTATAAAAGATTGATTCTGCTGTAATTATAGTGGATACAGACTCAGGAGCCTTGATGGGCTAAGGAAACAACATAGAAATGGAAGACCAAGAGTGTTAAAACAAGGCAACCACGTAACATAATTCCAGTGCGGGCTTTCTCCCCCTTACCGACCTTGCGACCGGAGCCGGGGGGCCCGGCTGCGCGAGGAGCTCCCTCAGCGGGACGGGGCGCTGAGCACCGAGCCCGCCGCCGCTCCGCAGCCCCACCACCCATCACCCGAGCCGCGGCCACCACAGAAAAAACCAACCAACCAA
>VXAL01011430.1:0-12975 GCA_013399475.1 Chauna torquata | reverse complement strand
CCTGGCCTGGCCTCTCCGCGCCTCAGCGCCCGCCGGCCCGCGGGGCTGGGGCCTGGGCTTGCCAGGTCGGTGCGGGGAGGCGGCGGTGAAGCGGGGCGCCGTGGGCCGGTGCGTGTCCTGGCAGCCTAAAAGCCGTTTTCCTCAGAAATGGCAGACGGCGAGCGTTGGCTCTCGGCCCCCAGAGGGAAGGGACCCCTGCTTTCGCCTCTCGCCTCAGCGCAACCCGTGACGGAGAAAGCAGTCATTTCAGTGCAGCGGGAGCCAGCGGCAGCCGCCGGGTGGGTGTAGCAAGGCAAAGGAGCTGCCCCTGGCGACGGACCCATGAGCTGCTTGCAAGGGGACACCGGACTCCGTGGTCCGAAGACGTACAGCTGTCATCCTTCCGGCTCGCTGGAAAATCAGAGGGAAAGAGATGGACTCGAGCAGGCTTTCTGATTTAGGAGAACAGTGACTGCAGAGCTTACCCTCCATGTACGCCGGCTTCGGTCTGCATTCAGCACGCTGCCCCTCCCGCCCGGACACTCAGTCATGTTCCAGATAATTTCAAAGGGTAGGGAAGGAGCGCACGTCTTTGTGAAGCTATGGCAGCTACATGCGGGAAGCGTGGGTCTGTCAGTGGTTCCTCACACCAAGGCAACGCACATGACCCAAAGCATCCCATGCAGATGGTAAGCCTGATAAGAAAAAAATGCTACACACACTTGAAGATTTGCAGCCTCATAGTATCCATATGTAGCCTTCATCCTCCATAGTTAGATTTCATTTAAACCTTTTTCGGTGTAAATTAAGTTGATTTTGTTTTGTCTTGTTCTCAGTGGACATGAACAAATCTTCTGTAACACTTCTTACACAGAGGAAAACGATCCTGCTAAAATCAAATTATTCTTTTATGTAAAATAGAGGCTATTTCGTTCAATGGTATTATGGTGATAATTGCATAATTAATGGACGTAATTTACAGGGATCTGTTTACTGATGCTCCGCGTGCAGTGAGTGTGCAGTGGCTGGAGCGCTCGGTTCCCCTTGTTACTGTCCCTGTGGCTTGCCTGGGCTGGCACTGACTCAGCGACACCAGTGCTTAACCACTCGCACTCCTCTCTTTCACACTAGCTTTGACTTTCCTGTCTCCAGGGGCTAAATTTGTTTCTCGTTTTGATTTAAATTCTTTTACCTCTCTTTTCAAGCCATCCGTAGTCCTAGGGTTATTTTTTTTCTCTGCTTTTTTAATCCATCCCTCTGTAGTTTTATGTGATCTCACAGAGACCTTTAAACTCTTCCCCTCACTTTTCTTGCAGCTCCTGTCTGCCTGCTGTCCCGGCCCCCTGCCCCAGAAGCCCTCCAGCACTGGAGCTCTCCCAGCGCTGTTGCATTGCCATAGCATCACTAGGCTCTGTAGAAAATGGGGAGGAATGAGTGATGGTGCCCATTTCTTACTCAGAAGCACCTAATCCTTTGCAAAAGATTTTATTCTGTGAATTTGATAAGTTATAGTTGTTGTCTTTTTATTTATTTATTTATTTTTATGCAGGCAGTAGCTGTAATGTTCTGGTTTGAGAGTTGCTGAATACCCAGCCGGTGCAGGGTGCTAGGGGGAAGGGGGCCCAGGACTTCTTAAGAGTACCCTATACCTAGGTTCCCTTCGCTAGGATCTCAGGTTTGACAATGTTGATCCTAAATTTTGAGCATCCTCATTAGTTTCCAGATTCTCCTTGAGGCTGAAGTGGGTTGTAAGGCAGTTGTTAGGCTGTGGCCTGTAAGCCGTAAATGCCTGATTTAGCTGAAGGATTTTGCAGCGTGTAAATTCAGCTAAAGTTGGGGGTTAAATATATTTTCTTCCAATTAATGCGTATTTCCACTTTATCTTACCTTATTTTAGCCTCAGTGAAAGAAAGGGGGCACTCTTGGTTAAGTTCTTTGGAGTCATCATGCCTGCCCTGAGGGACTTCCTATGTAAACAGGACAAAGAACTAGAGAAAACAAAAAGTTGGCTCCACCTGGGGAAAGGGAGTGTCAACGTTAGTGACACTGACAGTGCAGAATCAATTCTTCCTTATTCAAGTGTGTGGTAAAGCCAAGAACCCCATATTTTCAGAGGTCTTTGGGCCCTGTAGGACATGGCTTGGTAAAGAAATGGCAGAGATAACACAATCGCAAGTACTTTGTTCTTGACAGGCATGTTAAATCTGTCTCTCAAACTACTTTAGTGCTTCTCTAAAATGCTTCAGTGACACAAGAACATCAAAAATAGACTTAACAAAAGTTAGTACTTCTGCACTTGTCATGTTTCGTGGGTTCAGGCTCTCAGGACTTATTTTTGTAACAGTTGACTGGCTTTTCACTATTGTGTCTTCTTGCAAATGGGTATCCTGTAGTACAGTTTTATTGCTTAACAGGTTATCTTTACAGGTTGCTGTTTCTGCTTCATTTGAAACAGTTCTTGAGGATCTAATGCTTGGAGCAGTTTTAACCTAAGTCTTTGAACACAGTGTGAATTAGTGGTGCCAGCTAAACAGCATGCCACCGAAAATTCTCTAGACTTGGTTTTTAGCCTTTATGATGCTGATGGAATAATGGGATCCTTGGGTGCAACCTCACTTATGACTTTGGGATTATTACTCCTTGCACAACTGACAAAGGTGGGCACTGCTGGTAATTGTGACTAGCGAAGTTCGTTTTCTTTATGCGTTTTTGGTTAAAGAATGTTTTTGTGTCTCCATTATAAGCCAGTACAACAGCTGCAAGTCCACACTGACTCCTAAAGGCACAACATGCACATTCCCACTGTGCATTTAAATTATCTTAATTATGTAGACTTTCTCTTTATTTGATTAGTGAAAATATATAAAGGCAGTCTGCCAGTTGGATAAGATTTCATACTAAGTGTAAAGCAAATTCAGTTATTTGCCATATTCAGTTTATTACTGCTTTACACTTAGATTTGAAAAATAAGATAGCTAGCTGTTTGTCCTTTTCAGTCCGCTGCACTAAACAGGTTACTTGGGATTAGCATTGTATGTATTTTTTGATGAACTTTTCTTCTGGGGTAGGCACCCACCCTTCTCCCCACCTTCTGTTGCATCCTCAGCTGCAGTTTTTTGTCACTATACTACACTGACCAGGGCTGCATTTTTGAATCCTGCTCTTGCAATTTCTCCAGGAAAGGCTTTCAGAGTGTGGACAGTATGATAGCCAATTTCAGAGCTAAGTCAAAGGTTGCAAATGCCCAGTCTTTCAGTGTTCTGTCACCTAACCTGTCCATGTGAATGTCCAAAACTGCTTGATGTAGCTGTGTACTATCTCTAGTTTAAACATCAGTATATCTGTACAACACGGAATACAAAGAGAAACTCATGTTACAATCCACAATAGTCCTGTGATCAGGGTAATGTTCTAGGGATGCGGAAAACCTGGGTTCGAGACCCTTAGTCAAAGACCTTCCAATTGAGAACACAGGGTCCCGAGTATGAGTTTCTGACTTTCTTGATGAGTGCCTTAATTACCAGGCTGTTGGAGTCACGTGCGTTCATACATTGCAGTCACACTAAAGCATGCTGCTTGCTGTTAGCTCTGTCAGAAAGCATGCTGAAGGCATGATGCCTACTAGGTGTTAGGTAAAGCCACCTGCTGAGGAATTTGCTGGCACCAGGGGCCCATTAATTCGCATGGGTCTCCAGCCAAACTCCTTACTGAGGATTTAGGATGTAGCAGTGCTTGGAAGGTTAAAGCAGTGCTCAAGTCCTTCTGCGGCTCTAGTTCTGTATACAGCATGGGGAGTCCCTGTGTCGTTACAGCCTTTCTGGAATCCTGAAAGGTTGCAGGCTTACAGCGTAATTTTGTGGCTTTTTGTCTCACACTAGTCAAAGGATCTGCTGTAGTGGTCAACAAATGGAGCCAGAGTTTCATTATCTCCAGTGGGACTACTGAAACGTTCCTGCTTCTGATCTTAGTACCTGTGGCCTTTGGCATTCTTTGTGCCATCTTGCAGTGACAAGCATAACTGTGAGTACGAGACAATTGTAAGTATACTTCATTTTCCAGGAAGCGTTACAGCACATTGCTCTATTTGTTGGATTCTGCAACCAGTTCAAACTTGCCTTGGATATTTTTCCACAGTTTAGTCTGGGAATTTTTCCTACAGTCCCTGTTTTATTGCTTTTTTGGCTCTATTAGCAAACTTAAATGTTTTTCTACATAGTTATTATGATGGAATGTAGAACTACACTCATCCTTACTTGAGTCCACTGAAGTTTCTCCAGAGGTGAAATTGGACTACTGTGCTGTGTTGGTACAGCAGAAGCTCAGTACTCAAGCAAAACTTAAAAGAGCTGACAAGTATGAAAACAGCAATGTAATAGGAAATTGTAAGATGACATTTTCTTTATGTAACAAATTGCTATTGTGTTTCAGTGTAAAGGTGTCTAATGAGAGACTACAGAGCAGAGTCAGCCCATTTATGAAAAATGTTTTGTCCTTTGTTTTTTTTTTTTTTCAACAGTAGCTACAAATAGTTTATGCCATATCCAGAACAGTGGTCTTTAGTATAGTAAGTCTATTCAAAGTGCATCTCTGGTGTTATCTCAGCCATTTATCTAATTTAAAGCTCTAACGCAATTTTGGAGAAGACCTATATGGTAGCAGAAAGTGCAAAAATCCATTAAGACTGGCTGTGTATCAAGGGGAAGTTACTTCATCTACACATCTTACGCATATCCTTGTATAATGCATAAACATTATATACACCACAAAGGTCTACATCCTAAGTTTATTTCTGTGCCATGTATATTGCGCTCACTTTGAACACACTGAGTAAGTGTGGATTTTTACTTAGACCATCGAAGAGTCTATCAATTTCTCCTGCCTTCCAGGACAGAAATGATTTAAAATCATAGAAAATGGGTTTGGATGGCTAAATTGTAGCCAGGCAGAATTTGGACTGCAGCGCTCAATACCATTGTCTCTATATACTCAAAAAAACAGAACTGGAATTTTAAGTGGCTGTCTGCTGCTGGATTGTATGTATAGATGTAATAGTCAGAAGGACGGCCTCAAACTCCAGATGCCTAAACAGAAAATAAAGAAGGGGTTTAACTAGACCAATTTCAAAGTAAGACTTCTGTTTTGTTTTTGAATTGCAGAGTGTAAGCATTCTGTAACATTCATCTAGTATTCTTCGCAATGGCATTAGTGAATCTTGGCTGGCTAATTAATACAACATCGCAGTTTGTCTGCACCCCTAAAAACGATGCTGTTGGCTACATGGACTGCCGTGATAAAAAACACAGTAAGGTAGACAGCAAGACTGACTGTGGCATTTGCAGAAGTAAAAATGCTAACATCATAGTAAGACTTTTTATTTTTCCACATAGATTATTTTATAAATACAATTGGTCTGATAATATGAGCAGAAAGCGCAGTGGCCAAAATATAACTGATGAATAATTTTAATAGGTATATTTAAAAAAAAAAAGACAAAAATCCCCTGTCTTTTTTCCAGGTCTTGTGGTAGATAAGAAGTTTATGCTTGGAGGAAAATAGCACAGTGATCTGAATCCTGAAGATTATATATTTGCAGTACTGAATCTCTATCTGGATATATTAAATATTTTCTTGTTCATATTCCATTTATCTATATTCGTGCAAATGACTTAAAAAGAAAAAAGATACATGCAAAAATCTTCTGCATTTTGTATTTTGCTGCAGAAAGGAGTTCTATAAAGATCAAGACCTGCATAATTTTAAAACTACACCATCCTGTCAACAACTACCTTTAAGAGCTGGTTGGTGAGATGTAACCTTAAGTATCTATGAAATGTTGAGGAAAAAAGGCTTTGCAGTTGTTAGGAAAGGTGGTGGTTGGTGGTTTGTTGTTTTTTTTTTTTGGCTCCATTATTCTATTTTCAGTAAGTTTTTTATGAACTGCTTAAATTGTTTTATGTTGTTATATATTTGGAGAACAGTACAAATTCTATACTTGCATATTTTTGAAGTGGAATGAAAACGTATCACTGCGGAAAGCCAAGTCTTCATTCATTTCTTTACCCTTGTACAAAGACTGACAGAAAACACATCTCGTGCAGTATTTACAGGGGATCCACCTCCTCCTTTTAGGGCACATTTTGTGCTTTACTCTTCAGTTAAAAGGACTAGATGGTAGAAATGACACTCAGTATTGCACCACCACTGCCTTCTCTACATCTTTCAGGTTTCATATCTGGCCGATCTACAGAAGAGTAATAAGGACAATAATCAGTACATTGTCTAATACCAAGGAGATTGTGTAGACATTTTTTAGTACAGAATCTGGCTATCATTATATCTGTGTTTGGATTCCATTCTTAGCAAGCCCTGTGAATATTATAGTGGGTTGATGTGTGAGCTGGGAGAGAAGGAAGAGAAGGTAATAGTGAAATAAGCCTTGATAAACAGGTCTCTGAAACTGGGCTGTAGGGGTGTCTAATTTTGAAGCATGTTGTGATTTTAAACACCTCAGAAAATTTGTCTTAAATTTTTATATCTATTAGTATGTTCTAGCTGCCATAAAACAAAAAGTACTCGCTATTTAGAAAAACCCAGTACCTGCTAATTGCAGCATATTCAGTGACAGCACAGCAATGGTGATGGAAAGTGCCTTGCAGTGACTAATCCAGCTTTGTACATTAGATTTTAGAAGCTCTCCAGCATCTTGGCATGTTTGTTGAAGGAATATTTGTTGAAGGAATCTAATTAAATTACTGTAACAATGAACAAAATAGTTTAGTGTCTGTTAAGGTAACAGAGGCAGTTTGGAATTTCCTGGTAACAACGGAGACTAGATATTAAGTGGCAGAATTTGGGAACACTCAGCAGGATCAGGCTACTAATTTTTCCTTGGAAAAAAACCAAACAGATTAGTTTCTACATTTCATGTTCTATCTCAGTATGCAGTGTTCAGACTTTAGTCTCATAAGTTGTCAGTTCCACTAATTAATGGTATCTTCCTCAAAGATTAGTACCACCCCTCCACACTCATCAGCACCACTATTTGTACTGACATGGCATTATTCTTTAGAAAAAATAAGTGCACAATACAGCTGTAGCAATTAAGGTGAAATTGTCTACTTCAGGTTTTGTTTTCAAAGCTTAATGAATATAGGTACCTTATACTTACAAATCAAAACATTCAATTTACTGTTAGGGTCCCCAGTTACTGTGGCACAGGACCGAACATACCCTAAAAACTTCTATCATCAGTCTTAAGAATCTGCTGCAGTAAGTCTATGATGAGATAAGACAGAACGGAATTAGTTTAAGTAATAAATGTTTAATCAAAGAATTTTACATATTATTAACAGCATTCATTTGGCCAAACATCTACATGGTTGTAGTATCCTACTTGTATATAAAGTGGGAATGTATCAAGTATAGACTATGAAAGTGCAAATAACAATTCAAGGTTAGAGTAATTTTTTACATTATAAAATTAACAGGTTTACAAAATAGTCTTGCCAAACTTTATTTTTGAATTGTAAAGTCAATGACTATGGTGTTAAAATAAGTACCAAGAAAATACAAATTTAATAGGCTAATTTCATGCTCATAAGAGTAACACAGAAACAATGGATATACTGCACAACCTAACCAAATTACAAAAAACCAGAACCCACAAACTTCACTATCTTCACAGAGAGCACTCTTACATATCTTACTGTAGCTTTGCAAGACATCTCAATGCAATACACACAATCTTTGTGAGAATCTTTCTATCCAGAAATTACAATTCAAGGATGCTATGTGAATTAAACAACTTTCAGACCAATTCATGTTGACAGTTGATAAAGAACTGTTTTAGTTGAAGGATCTTATACCATAGAACAATTTAAAATAGGTATTTTTCAAAAATGTCCAAAGGTTCATGATTATGTCAGGAACAGGGCAGCTAGAGGAAAAGCTGGAAAGTGATTTGAGATTATTCTATTCCTTTCTCCCTAAAGATGCTTCCAAAATGAACTAGGTTTTTATGGGGTAAGGGTAAAATATTCTTATTTTGTTTTTTACTAATATGAACCTTGTGACTGCAAGGTTCAAAAGCAAGATTTGCATGAATTCAGTACACTCACTTGAACTTACAGTAATCAATACATAAACTTTGCTATCGTGACACTTGCCTATACACACTCAGTAGTAATAAACTTTTATATCATATCAACAAATCTCTGGTAACAGTTAAGCAAAACTTAAAATGGAGTGTATGTAATTTGCTCGTGTTATGAAAAGTTTTGATTATATGTAATTAAAACAGCCATTTCAACAACTTACTCTAGTTGTAATTACATACTGTACCATTGTATCTCACTAACTGTAGATTGATGCTTTTAAGCAAATCTAAAACCAGTATTTTTTTTTTTCACAGTACAACAACTAGGAAGAGGGTTTTTTGTGTTTTTTTTTTTAAACACTAAACAGTAATCACACAGCAAATGAATATTGTGCAATTGAACAAATACCTAGCAGTGTTTTGTTTATGCAAAAACACTGATTGAACATTTAGTTATTTACTGTAAAGGCAAGGCCATGGGTGGTTGTATGGAGGTCTTTGCAATTAATAGCATAGTTACTCCAGAACAGACCCTGAATTTGAATTACTTGTTTAACTGTGGCAACTATCCAGTTGGGTTAGGCAAAGGCACCATAACATGTTGAACAGAATCTGTTATCCGAACTTTAATTGTGGGACTGGCTATTATATGAAAATTCTGTATTCCTATATTTTTATAAAAGGTTATCATTAAAAGTAATTGCACTATTAGTGCATAGAATGCTTTGTAGAATTATGAAAACAAAGAACTATGATTGCACTTCCATTAAAGTGTCTCTTAAAATACAGCATAGCTGTTGCTAACTGACTGTATTTTAATATTTAAAATAACTGTTTAACAGCAGCATTAGGTTTTATTAACTTAAGATACAGGCTACATTTAATTAAATGCAGTCACCATGGCAACACATGCCAGTTAAATTTAGAGAAGCAATGCTACCCAGTGGTTTCTTTCACTGCTAAGAATTGTGGGATTAGTTTGATAGAGTAACACTGCAGTGTTTTATTAGGCTACCGCCAGCTAACTATTCACAGTTTGGCACATTTGGACTGTAAATAGACATGAAAAAATCTTTGATTTTAATGTGAAAGAATATCCCCTAAAACTTGTTCCTGGAGCAGTACTAAAGAGAAGCATTAAATACCTCAGTTCACACTGCTAACAAAAATGAAAAAAAAGTAAGGAAAAGCTATGGAAAACAAACAAACAAATGAAAAAAAAAAACAAATGAATTGCTAAATGTTATTTTGGTGAAAGAATGAATTCTAAAAAATGGAATAAACTATTTCTTAGGAAAAACAACCAAAATAATCAGTGTAAGCCTTTAATCTGTACTTTCAAGTTAAGGATCATCAACCTAAGGCTAAACAGATGCCGCATTGTATTAGGAATGTGGAATACAACCTACTTAGTCCTTTTTCTTGAGAGCAAAAAGGCAAGTACTACCTAATTAAATGCAGAGGATATTCCTTGAAAGGTTCACATTATTACAAAGAACTACAATTCAAGAGAACCCCTAAATATCCGTCATTACGTCAGTGGTTACAACTGAGCTGTAATTATGTGGATCAAAGCCTCCATAATGCTTACTCCACATACTGTACCATCTGTCACCACCATTCATTTACTCCAGATTTAGTTTTTGTTCATACCAGATGCACATGTTCAATCCATTCACTTGAGGTTTGAGGAGTCTGACTTGAAGCATCTCCTGAACCATCCAGGGTGCTTGTTACTTCCCTGGTATTATCACCGCTTTGTGAAACTGTTTCACCTGGAATAGCGTTTTCTTCAGAAGTGCTTTCCTCTGTTTGGGTTCCTCTGCCTTCGTTTTTGAGTGCATCCTCAAATAGTGCGTGCTCTTCCTGAGGCTCCAACCCTATGTCTGTAACATTTGGCTGCCCTGCTGACCCATGTTCAGTACTAGGTTGCTTTGAATCCTCATCCGTTTCTGTACTTGTTGAGGGGATCAGAGCAATACTTTGTGGGTTCATGTCATGAAACCAGGCCATAATATTTCCAAGAAGATTTTCATTGGTATTGGGATCTTGACTGCTGGAATCAGCATCGCTAGATGTTGAATATAATCCGCTTCTTGTATCGCTGCATGGATGTGAATGAAGACGATCAGCTGAAAAGGGATCACTGCCTGCGCCTAGTCTCATCAGACTGTCACCAAGTTCTAACAGCTCAGAGCTGCTCAAAGCAGCTCTTGGGTTATCTATACTTATGGGAGCAGAGTCCAATCTCGTAGGCAAAGAGGTACCTATTGCTCCTAAAGATGCCTCATTGTTTAGAAAGTCTCTAGTTTCTTCATCTATGGCCAAGCCAGATTCTTGTAATGATAACTGAATAGCTAGCAGGATGTTTGGGTCGTCTTCATCCAAAGAACTCAGAGCCTGTGGAAATGCATAAGGTTGCTATCAGAATAAAACTGTCATAACATATTTTGGATTAAAAGTAATTTGATCTCAAATCTTAAATTCATGATTGATGGACACGTAATTTATCAGAATCATTTTTTACTGATACAGTTGCCAACAATTTAAAAGCTGATTGTTGTTTCATTAGCGATTGTTTAGCAATTATTACTGGTGTGAATATATAATTTGTTGTTCTAGATTCTCCCTTTCTCATCGAAGACTTAAGAAACTTTGCAGAGACAAAATGGCGCAGAAGAGCAGAACAGAGGAAGGCAAGCAAAACAGAGAGAATGGAGAAGAGATTAGGGGAGATACCTGAAGAGAATCCTGGTTTTCAGAGCGACTGACAGGGGTATAGTCATGGAGCGAAGAGCTGTGCAGAATACCCATAGAAGCTGAACTCACCATGGAGGTACCATGTCTTCTGCTACTGCCACCTTCCTGAGTGTCTGTTTGGGCAATTGAAACAAATATTTTTGAAGAACAAGTGAGAAAGCCTTCTCCACTGTTATTTACTGATGGAATTTCTTGCCTTCCTTTTGGATTCCAGCTGTATAATGTTAGCATAATGTTTATTCACTCTGAACTAAATAATCCAAAACCACTCCTCCTACACCAACTCTTACGCAGTGGCATAACACCAGTTACACTATTTTAGGAGCTACTGTCTGCTTCATTTGTGCCTTTCTGCTCTCAATAGCATTCCTTCTCTCTTTGAAAGAATGTGGTATGTCGTCAGTAGCATAAGCCCACTGGCAGGAGGGGCAAAATGCTTCCAAGGCACGTACATGAATTATGGAAAGTCCTGAAAAATACTGCGCATTGCTCTTCTGTTGTCCAACTTGCATTCTGTATTTCCCTCTCAGTTTGTCACCCATCATGATCTGTCTCTTTACAATTCTTTATGGAAAATGCTGCCAAAATGCGCTCAACCCCAAGTATAGGGGCTTGAATTTGTCCTTTTGCATCTTTGCCTGTCACTCTTCCTGTCCTCACTAACACCCAACTTTCAGTGCCTTTCTGCTATTAGTTAGACACTGGCCTCTTAAGACACTGTGGAAATTCAGTGTGATATAGAGCTTATAATTAATTTTAGGCAAGAGACACATGGGATGCATTTATAGGTGGCTTAAAACCAAAGTTGGCCCATTTCTCTGTTCTTGCAAAGACAACAACTCATCTGTAATGTGAACATTAATTTTTACTGTAACATTGCAGCACAGTTAAGTGTAGAGTTGTTAGTACATACATCAGCAATCACTGACATTACTGTTCTCTTAGCCAACAAAACAATAGGAATAAAATGCTGTTTCCAGAAAAATTGATATGTAATAAAAATAAATATATCTCTTGAATTTGAAAAATAGCATTCTCCACTTTGATACTTAAAAAGAAATAAAGTGAGACAAACTAACTCTGTCTTGCATATGTTAACAGTATGCACTGTTTGTCACTATAATTAGTCAAATTCTAGTCCTCAAACTAACAAGATGGTTTTGCATTTTACTTGCAATAGGGAAGGACCAAAGCTCACCACAATTCTTTTTACTGTTTCTAAAATAAAGAATGCATTTGTTTATTTCTCCTCAGTAAAGGACTTCTTTTGTTTTTAAAGGACAAGCTACAGGGCTTAAGTTCATGAGACATGGAGAAGGGAATTTGTGCAGCATGGTTTAGAGGCCGAGCACACAACTGGAACCTCTGAAGAAATAGAGTTAGGGTATGATTTGGATTTGAGATATTTTTGTACCTTTGCAAAAGCTCCTGGCAGGATGGAGACAGCCCAGACAGACAAGTTACACCAAGTTAAACCAAGGTCACACCTTAACTGCACTACTAGCTATAGCACTGCTTGGAA
Source organism: Chauna torquata (assembly GCA_013399475.1). NCBI lineage: Eukaryota > Metazoa > Chordata > Aves > Anseriformes > Anhimidae > Chauna > Chauna torquata. The sequence continues at coordinate 619 of VXAL01011430.1, read as the reverse complement.
GAGCAGCATGCTGGAAGTTACAGCCCATGCCAACTTGTCTCCAGGCTGTCTTGGCCAGTACAGGAGTTTCTGAGCAGGGTTTTGTAATACAGCCTTATGGCTATCTTCCAGCAGTCCTGTAGCAGGGGAAATCTCATCTAGACTCACTGCACAACCGGTCCTTTTAATCTGCATAAAAAGGCTGGTATATAGATAAGACTGGCATATGAAATACGTGCTTTTCAAAATTTTCTTCAGAAATTCAAGCCTGCTCTATATAGTTAAGGAGTTGTTACTGGGAAGATCAACGCATTTCTCTTGAAAAAGAGAAGCAGCCACAGTGATGTCAGCAACACTTCTAAAATCACATACAAAAGTGCAAGAATGTGTCTTAATATTGTATTCTGGAAAATATAACAATATATTTGAAACTTGTTTAAAACGCATCCATAGAAGAACAAACACTGCGTTTGCTACCAGCAATTTCTGAAGCAGCAAGAGAGAATAAACAGCCCCAGGCAGGAGCATACCTAATGTACTCTCACTGGGGTCATCAGGATCTGGAGTATTACTCAGCAGACTGTGCATGTCTCCACGTCGACGCTGCCTGTGCCTCCTCCGATACTGAAATTCAGCATAT
>VXAL01011429.1:40712-88516 GCA_013399475.1 Chauna torquata | reverse complement strand
ACTTGTGTGATGATTAGCTTCATTGAGTTCTACCAGCAAATGCAGTACTTAACTTCAATCAATGCCGAGGTTAGGCAAAGGAAGTGTACTCTATTGATGGATTTCATAAGGGATATACAGAGCCATCTGGAAAGGGGTCACTCCTATGAACCTGCTGAAAGAGCTGGCACTGTGGATTTCAAAGAAAGTGGCCACAGACTTCATCAGATTACTATACCTGAATCACGAGACAGCTGCATACTCTCAATCTTACCTTACTTACAGAATGCAGCATGCAATTACTTGCAAACAACTATTGATTCTGTTAAAAATAAATAGGAATCTATCACAGGGGAGACTCTGCCATTTCTAATGTTCAGAAATGTTTTATTGCCTTCCTGCTGAAATAGTCTTGATGTCTTGCTCCAGGAAAATCATAAGCCTAGGGGAAAAATGTATCCTACATCTCTGGGGAAAAAGGTCAGGGGACTGCACACATTTGATTCAAGATCAAAATTACGGGGCAATATCTGAAAATGGGAATCCCAGACAGCTGAGAAGCTAGCAGAAATAACAGTGTAGTTTAAACGTTTAACTGCTTAAAAGTTACACACATGCAGCTGGTCAGTCTCAAGCTGTTGGGAGCTATGAAACAGTATGTCTTTGTAAGGTGAAAAGACAGGGAAAAGGAGATACCTATGCTAAAACTATTATCATTGTTAATCATTCATATCATGACATTTTCCTTTAGATTGTTTATTCATATCATGCCGAGTAGTTCTTAATGTTGTTTCTGTAGTTTACATATACTTGGAATAATCATTAATAAATCGTATGGCTAAGCATTGTTTTGCAGATTTTGTCTTACACTAGGCACTTAAGTGCACTGCATTTTATCACTTCCTAAACACATATGATTTTTCATCTGGTGCAGCTTTCAAATAATACCCTGTGCAAGGCCAGGTAAGATCACTATTTAGTTGAGAAACCTATAAGGAATCATTAGACAGAGAGTCACCTACAAAAAAGTCTTTTTATTATTGGTAGTTCTTTTTCCTGCCACCAAAACTGAAACACTGCCTGACCACACTGTCAGGAGATGCAGTGCTTTCTTCCTGCAATCTCTGTCTTCTTTATGAGGCATGTCCGAATTTAGACTCTAGGCCACTCTGTTTGGGAGACAAGCTGAGCTCCTCTTTAAAGCTTCTCTTTAACAATAACAGTGCCAGTGATCGTAAGAGCTGAGTCTGTCAAACCAGCTGCTGCAGTCAAATGTTATAGATCGTGTTCTGTAACGGGAAGGAAGGAAGATCTCATGTATCTCTGGGAAAGACGAATATAGGCTTTCTGTACCATCAGGTATTCCTTCTAGGTCAAGCAGAGAGTGAAGCTGTAATTCCCAGCTAGAAGGCATGGGTACATGAGTTCCTCATCCAGAAAGGTTATTTTCTGTTCAAAATCATTTTTCTCCAGTTTATGATTATGAACAAAACTGAAGAAATCACTTGAAGCATATATGCTAGACTGAAAAAATCTCAAATTAATAACATGATAAACATTTGATCAAGTGTAAACTGAGGGGCAGTGTTCAAGTACTCACAAGGTCCAATAAACAACAGAAAGCCAAAAAGATAGTATACATTTAAAAAGAGACTTCAAATTTTTCAGCTAAATTCAAGAGCAATTACAACATGAAAGCAGATGTTGTAGCCAAAAATTGGTTTATAGTTTTATAAATCTCAGTTAACATTAAGATGCAGAGACTGGGGATAAAGGTATTTACACACTTCCATTGAGAAACTTCACTACTTTCCTAAAAAAGTAAGCCCATAAATAACTTTGTTCTGCTTAACGTTAATCCCATTCATATAAGCTGCATACATACATGATTTTTCTGCATAATTTCAAGTGCACCATTTTTGAAGGTAATGTGTTCATTGGAGTGACAAGAGCTGCAAAGAAAAGGAGACTGAAATCAGAAACAGATGAAAATACAGATATTGCTACATCAGCAAACACAAGTGCTAGCAATTCTGGCTAATCAAAAGAGTCATCTTTGTATCTAAAAGAATAAATGTAGGTGTTTTCATGTATTTAGATGTTATGTGTAACAGCACACTGCAATCTTGAATTCTTTTTGAAAATGAAAGATAGAATTTGGCACAATTAATTAAGCATCTTCTAAATAAAATATATTAAATGCAATAAGATTATGAAAACAATACAATCAGTTTATTCTTCAAAATGTGATTCTTTCTTCTGTCATTTGGTTCTAAATTGGAATTTGCATTTCAAAAAAGTTGATGACTGCAAGAGGATTTGACAATTTCAGATACAAAGGAAACTTTCTATGGCACATGGCTGCGGAAAGAATTGTAGCCTCCGCGTGAGAGAGTTGAGTCCCTTTGTATAATCCACTGCACATACTACAAAATGTGCTGCCACAGTTCTAGTGTGACTAAAACTATAGCACACCCAAGACACAGAGAAAAAAACAAAAAGCTGGATCCATGTGACTGTGAGAAGAGATATTGCTATTCTTTAAGCACAAACTTGCCTTTCAGTCCTGAACTGCTTGCCAGCATTTCAGAGAGACCACTACAATGAGCCGCCAACACAGAAGGAAACTGGCAGGCTGCGTGTAATGAGTGGGCTTCATAAATCAGAAGAGCACCTTAATTACTTGTACTATAACTGCTTTCTTCAGAAAAACAAAATAGATTATGTGAAAAGGTGATATTACATTATGATTTCAGTCTCAAAACAGAAGCCTGTGACACCAGGCTGAACTCCATGTTAATCTGCTTCTTGAAAGCCTCCATTTTTAGGTAAATGAAATTCTCTGTCCATCGGCAATGGCAGGCAGGGTTTCTGTAGGACAATGCTTTGAAAGTTGCCTGCAAATCCAGGTTCTTTTAACTTCCAGATTTCCAACTTTTTTTTCAGATCTTAGGCCTGCAGCATTGTAGCTTTAATTTATGTTAACGAATGATTGGATTATGCTACCGTTGCCAGAGCATCTGATATGTCTGCATCGCTCCTCTGTTCTGTGACAATGCCTTCAGTGATTAGCTAAATGCATTTAAACATTGTTTGCACTGATGTATAAACTTCTATGTGGCTTTTGAGCAAGAAGATAGTGTCAAAAACTTTGAGTATGTAGAGAAGGAGAGCCAAGTATGGCACATTGATGGCAGATTAGTCAGCATTGCTCTAAAGTGGAGAGAAAAAAGATTAAATGTTCTTAATTTCTAGTTACTTTGGAGACTGTTTACAAATAGTGATAACCTTCAGGTCTGTCTTTTCAGTATAACTCATTAATTAGTAGTCACATCTATTTAATCTATTTGTATGTTTAGATTCTGTATTATATTGATTTGCGGCAATTTCTTCAGCCCTGTCACATCTATGCTGTACTCTCAAACTACAAAATTATGTATGTTTCATTCCATGAATGTTTTTCAGATTCCCACAGATCTCCCCAGTTTTAGCTGGGAGGGTAAAAATCAAGATAAAAATTTTTGGAATAGAAAATTTAGTTCAAGTAAATAAAATTCTCAGTTGTTTTTTCTTTCTGTTATCCTCTATTTCTCAATTGGCATTAATTTCAAAAGTGGATCCCACTTATTGTATTTTCCATGTGTTTTGTGCTGCACATTTAAATAGAAACCAACAGCCAGTGGTCGATGACAGACATAGATTCAGTTTGTCTGAGACAGGAAGAAAGGGAACTTGGATCTCCTACTTCCTTGTTTTTTGTAGCAAACACTAATATACTAAACTAAAAAAAAAAAAAAAAAAAAAAAAAAAAAAAAAAACCCTCTCCTGCCAGTATTAGAAGTGCTTGTCATTGTTCACTTTATTTGAGCCAAATTAATGTGTTACATTACGAAAGAATTCAGCTGCAGTCTATGAACGTCTCTAAAATGTAAAGGTATTTTCCCCTGTAATTCCATCCTATATCCTTCAACGACATCCAAATTTGTTGAGAGTTTTGTCACAGATATCATTTGGACTGTGATTTCATCCCTGTTTTGTGTAACTGAGGATCCAGAGACTGAATGCTTCTGATACACACACACACACACACGCACGCACACCCATTCCTGTGGCTCACTGCAGCAGCACTGGGAATGTACATGAGGGGTAGCATGAATGGGCACAAAACCTTTCAAGAGTCAAATTTTCCAAAGGTTCACTTTCAGACACAATATAAGCACTACGGAGCCTTTGATTCACAATGAAATGTATATATACATATTACGTGTACATGGAAAAAGACTTGGGCATGGCAATGCAGCCTCTCCAAGTCCAATATCCTTGACATTTGGAGCTCATCTACAAAGGAAGTGTGAGGTCAGAACCCCTCTTTTACATACTATTTACTTGCTTTGCCAAATAAAACAGTTCAGCATGAGATGTTTAGAAACACCCAGTTGAGACGCTCCTGGGCTCAACAACAAGGATTTTGTGATTTGGAGGAGGCACTACCCCCATCTCCTGTGGTGGTGTGTTAATTACACTGGCAGTCAAATCAAAGACGTCACAAGCTTAGACACGCAAGACACACACAAAGCCTATCAGTTCCCCAAATCTGACAGATTCTAGCATTTTGCAGTACTTTCATATATTTTGAACATTCACTTAATATATCTTGCAGTTAAATAACTTGTTTTCTAAATATCTTAAACAAAATACATCTTAAATGTATTTTGTAAACTGTGAAATATGTTGTCTTGCAGTCTTTTTGTACTTAGAGACTTCTAGATTCTTATCTCTCTGTTTATGTAAAATGTAACACTCCTCTGGAAGTCTATGGAAAAACATCACTTTACAGCAGCAAAGAAAATGGCTGATGCTGTGGATCATGCTCTCCAAATTTTTGCATATCTTAAAGCACTCTAATTTTTTCTTCAGAGAATTCACAGCTCCATCTTCAGTAAATGAAAAAAGAACTGCTTACTAATACTACTGATGATATTTGTTTGAGAGACCTAATTTAATAATGTAAATGAAGTGGAAGTAGCTCTTACCAAATATATCCCTTAAAGGCTTTAGACTGAGAGCCAGCCTATAGAAACAATATTTCTCTGTAGAATGACAGTTTTAAAATGATTTGTAGGATAGGCTATTAAATTGTACTCTTTGTATACAACGGTTGCTCTGAAGAGCCTCCCAGCATCTATTTGTAAGTAGTTACCCTGACTGTGGTATTTGCCACGTGCCATCAAGTTAGTTTGCCATTACCTCTACTGGTAAGTAATACAGCTAGTGAGCTCTTAGGTAAAAGGCAAACGTTGAAAGGCTTCATTGTGGACAAAATAGCTGAGAGTAGAAACAGATAATGCTGATGAAGTGTTGTTCTAAGACTCCATTGACCTTATATACCATTTCTTAATAATGTTCCAGTGATGTAAATAACAGTTGTTCTGTACCTTCTTATCAATACCTACTCCATTGGCATAGTTGTTGAATGTTAAGAGCACATGGCTCCCATGCTCGGGACAACTTCTATTGTGGTATGCTTCAGGAAAAGAGGTTGTTTCGCGCTGCCAGTTCAGAACGGTTTTCCAAATGACCTGAAAACAGCGAGTCCACCTATCTGCAGCGATAGAAACCTGAGATCCTGCAGTTTGCTTTCTGGCATATATTATTATTCTGTGCACAGATTCACAGAGCAATGGTACAGGCTTTTTCTAGAAGGACATTACAATATGAGTCAGCTACAGCCATGAATTTTATTAACTTTTTTTGTTAGAAACTGCATTAAATGGCAACACTAATGCACAGATGAGTTCTGCAATGTTCCTATTCCAAGGCTGAGCAGATGGCTATTTCGATGTGTGCTTGCTTTCATGTTCTCCATTTCATACAGTGTCCCTTATCTTAGGCAACCCACTTACATTTATGCTGCTGGAGAGCCTTTAAACTTGCTGGAAGTTTATGGAGTAAAGGGATGGTATGGTGGAAAAGCCAGAGGGAAAACTCAGATAAGATTCTGGTTGTGCTTTCTCCTCTACTTGATTAGCTCAGGAAGCTTCTTAGATTTCCAGTCTCTTTTGTGGAGATGGAGGAACTAATTTGGTAGGGAAAACCCAGCTGAACCCTATTTCAAAACCTGAACAAACCAAAGGTCTAAAATGCTCCAGTCTTTTTCTTTGTCCCAACATAATTTTTGTCACATTTTTCCTTTTCTTTTTTAATTCTGCACAAAGACCCATATTTACATCTAACTGTAAAATAATTTTTGGAGGGAATAAACAATTCAAACAGTAGAGAACAATAAGAACTACAGGCGCACAGGCCCTTTGGAAAGTAAGTCACTGATGTTACAAGAGAGGTATTCAAACTGAACCACTGAACCTTCAGAGGCCACGGTTCTGTTCCCATTGCAGCTGGTATTTTCCTTCTAATTTGCATTTAAATGCAGGCAGATCCAGATATTCACTCTTCTTCCCTTGACAGGCTTCTATTGCAGGTGGTGCAAAATAAAATGCTCAGTTGTTTGTTTTTTTTTTGTTTGTTTGTTTGTTTGTTTTGTTTTGTTTTTGGATCAGCCTCCAACCAGTGCTCTGACATGTTCCTCAACGATACATGGAATTATGGAGCTTTCCCGTCTTCCACGTGCCCCAGCCCACTCTCCGCTAATGGATGATTTTACAGCAGGAAGCCTGTGGATGACGAGCTGTTAACTTTGCCGTATTGCCCCAGCACCTGACTAATTGCTGTGGCACTAAACGGTCTGGTGTAACTTGTGTATGCTGCCAGCTTGTTACTGCAGACGGAGGCTATGCAAGTGCTACAGGATGACAGTGTTATGCAGCTCCCCAGAATCCAGCTTTAATGGAAATGTGGAAATCTGCACGGGCTGCATATTACTGGCAGTGTCTGGTTAAACTGTCACCTGTTAGGATTTGAGAGTAAAACCTCAGCCACAAGGAAATGAAATGCAAAAACCAGCACTCAAGCATATTAGTTATAAAGTATGCTTAAAAGGGAAACAGCAGTGCTTTGCTTTCCACCTGTGATCACCGTGCACTCCAAATATTGATGTTTATTTCCTTATTATCCCAGCTGAAGAAGCAGCAGCAGAATGCAATAATTATGAGATTCAACAGCCAGTAAAGAGCTAGTGAAGGCATCAGTTACCAGTTCTGGATCCTATTCTGTTTCAGTTTAACTCTCAAGATACCCTGGAAAGACATACATCTTCCAGTGGGAGGTCAGCACTGAATGGATGTCCACAGTTCTCACTAGCTTTCTTATGCCACTAAGACTTTATGTGTGAGAAGAAAACTTTGGATATTCAGAAAGGAATGTGGAATAAATCAGCAGTAAACAGTGCCTAACTCCCCTTTGCCTGAAACATCTCCCTGGCTTGAACTCCAGCAGCTGTTGACTGTCATTTGGCTTTTATTTTTCTTTAAGCATCAAACTCCCAATTTCTCTTTATCCTTTCTGACACTCATAATTCTCTTAATCACACATACCAACACCCCTTTGATCATTTCCTGCTATTTCATACAGATAAAAAAGGAAAAGATTCACAATACCTTGTTGAGGACTGGAGAAATTAAACAACATGCTCGAGTTATGAAAAGAAACTGATAGAAAAGCTGAGTCAGCAGTCTAGGTCCCATGCCATAATCACAGAATCATAGAATGGCTTGGGTTGGAAGGGACCTTAAAGACCATCTAGTTCCAACCCCCCTGCCATGGTCAGGGACACCTCCCACTAGATCAGGTTGCCCATGGCCCCATCCAACCTGGCCTCGAACACCTCCAGGGATGGGGCATCCACAGCTTCTCTGGGTAACCTGTTCCAGTGCCTCACCACCCTCTGAGTGAAGAACTTCCTCCTAACATCTAATCTAACCCTCCCCTCTTTTAGTTTAAAACCATTCCCCCTTGTCCTACCACTATCTGCCCATATAAAAAGTGCCTCTCCATCTTTTTATTACCCCCCTTTAAGTACTGAGAGGCCTCCCCTGAGCCTTCTCTCCTCCAGGCTGAGCATCCCCAGCTCTCTCTGCCTTTCTTCACAGGAGAGCTGCTCCAGCCCTCTGATCACCTTCATGGCCCTTCTCTGGACCCTCTCTAACAGGTCCACTTCCTTCTTGTGCTGAGGGCCCCAGACCTGGCTGAAGAACTCCAGGTGGGGCCTCACAGGGGCAGAGCAGAGGGGGACAATCACCTCCCTCGGCCCGCTGGCCACACCTCTGCTGATGCAGCCCAGGATGCAGTTGGCCTTTTGGGCTGCAAGCATGCACTGCTGCCTCATGTCGAGCTTTTCATCCACCAGAACCCCCAGGTCCTTCCCTGCAGGGCTGCTCTCAATGAGATCTTCTGCCAGTCTGTACACATGTCTGGGATTGCCCTGACTCAGGTGCAGCACCTTGCACTTGGACTTGTGGAACCTCATTAGGTTCACACAGGCCCACTTCTCAAGCTTGTCCAGGTCCCCTTGGATGGCATCCCTTCCTTCTGTCTTATCAACTGCACCACTCAGCTTGGTGTCATCTGCAAACTTGCTGAGGGTACACTCAATCCCACTACGTTATTGATAAAGATATCAAAGATATTAAATAGCACTGGTCCCAAGACGGACCCCTGAGGATGCTGCTCGTCACTGGCCTCCACTTGGACATACAGCTGTTGACCGCGACTCTGGCTGTGGCCATCCAGCCAATTCCTTACCCACCAAATAGTACACCCCATTTCATTTTCTGTCCCTAATATGTATATATAAAATATGCCATCAGTATGCATAAATACTTTCTTTCTTTTTTTATTTTGAAATACTAATTTACTGTTTTAGCATGATGAGTTTTTAAATGATCTTTTTCTAGCTGAACATCATGGATGTGAACATTAGTTGCACAGTCAGAGCAGACTGAAAAGGCTAAAAGCAGTGCCAGGGAATCAAAATGAACAACCATCATGATCCATATTCCTTTCTATATAAGGAAAAGAGTCTTTTATATGAGCTAAACTCCTCAAGGTCTTGTTCAGACATGAAACCCAACCAGCCAAAAGTAGTAGGGGAAGTAATGCCATGTATTTCCCAAACTCCCTACAGCTGGCTGAGCACCCTTCATATCACACATACCCAAGCCTTCACAGCCTAATTTAGCCTTTTTTTCATTTTAATATTTTTAAATCCAACTAGAGAAATTGCATCATCTATGCACAGCAGGATGTCCCATTATACGTGAAATAAGCTTTACTGGTATTACAGAAATGACAAGTTCATTCTTGACTCTATGTACAAAGCATAATTCAGTTCCGTAAAGCTTATTGCATCCAGAAAACCCAATAGCATATGTGAGCCGTATGTTATTCTGCCCTTTCACAACATTTACAAACTGATACATATCTCTTCAAGAGGATAAATGTTTTCCTAAGTCAAAAAATGTCAGCTTTAGCTTGGACTGCATTAGCTCTGTTGAGTTCTTCAAATACACACCAGGTTAATGAAGACTAAACCATGGTGGGCTATGCTGTTTGATAAATATTGAAGTGCTCTTTGATTCTGATAACCCACAAATGTTCAGCTTGAGTGAGTTTTCATGGTCAGCATGCAATGATTTCGATATTTGACTTAATCTGCAGCCCAGTGTGGTCTATTTTCCTTGTCTGGATGGTATGCTTAGAACAAGAAAAGACAGAGAAATTCAAAACAGTGCAGTAGTAGTGCTCAAAAGACTTTTTTTCTTTTTTCCTGTTTTGCAAGATTTCTGAGTCAAGTTGACCCATAGCTTAAAGATGTCTCTATGCAAAAGTCTTTGCAAACAAAAATGCACTGTGATTCCCCTCCTTGTGGACAATATTCATTTTTGCACTGGAGACTACAGTTCAGCTGTCCATTCACTCAGTAGCTTTGTATCAGACTGGGAATTAATAATAATATTTTGTACTTGTATCAATGCTTATATAGCACCATTTTATCCCAGGCTCTCAAAGCACTTTACAAACATTAATTAATTAAGTCTCGCAACAGCCCTGTGAGGCAAAGAGCTATTAGGTGAAATAATTCCTTTCGGTTTCATGCCTTTGCCATAGGGAAAAGAACTGGCATAAAGAGCTTAGTTTGTGCCAGAAAGATATAGCCTAGAAATAATGCTGGCAGGGCCGTATGTCTCATCACTGCAGGAAGCAAGCACTCAAAATCCTTATGCATTAGCAGAACAAGGAGCAGTACCACAATCCATGAGCTGATGGAGAGGCAGGAGCCAGTAGCCTTCACTAGCTGAGCATGGTGTCTTTGTGGGCATACAGGTTATTATTTTAATCAGAAGAAATAAAAAGTGAGAGCTCAACTGCTAAGTTTTCTAATGCTCTTGTGAATCCTTAGTAACAATGCATGACTCCTCAAATGGCAGTTAAGGCCAACTGGTACATAATTGAAAAGAATGAGAGTTGCCACGTCTCTATGCACGAAGAATTACCAACACGAGCTGAAGTTGTTTCCTGGATCTGATAAAATTAGCAGTAACAAGGTTATTATGCAGACAAGCCAAACATGAAAGAACACAAAGATAAAGGATGACGGATAAACATGTGACAAAGTGTTGTTTAAAAATGAACGCAAAGGTTTAAGGCAATGAGTTCAGATGCCGAAGCACAAAACCTCAAAAATAATCCAGTAAATCTTGATGTCTCATTTAGGGGCGCATTTGGTAGTTTGGGGAGTTTTTGCCATTCTAAAGGGACAGACAGGAGAAACAGAGTTTACAAAGGAAAAAAAAAAAAAAACAGACTTACAGCTTGGGGAAAAAAAAAAAAAAACTAGACTTATAGCCTGTAAAAAAAAAATAATGCCATCTGAATTCAATGTTTAGCCAAGCACTGTTTATCAGGGTTTCATTCTGTGCACTAAGAACATAAATGGTTTCTTTTTTCCCGGGGCCAGATTTGGATCAGTAACTTGAGTTGGGCCTGAGGGAGAAACACAGCATGTATGATGAGCTGATTAATTACCAGAAATCAAATGCCTTGCAGTCAGGAGCAATGTGCTTGAAAGAAAGCTCTAGTACTATAAAAGTGGTGCATATCTACATGTATGCATGGCCAGGCAAGAACACCATGGGGATTAGGTTTCACTGTAGCCTGAAACAAAGGATTTAGGAATGATTGTTTATCCTTGACAGTGTGACCTGCGCCAGTCTTTATTAACAAGGGCTTTCAGTATATGACATTTAAAGTAACAGAACACTCTTAAATAAACCTCAGGATTTTACCTTCTTAAAACATCACTAGGATTTCAGCTGCTTTTTAGAAACCGTGGCAGTGATTCATAATTAAAGGTTAGGATATGTCTTATTTCAAGCCTTGTGTGCATAAATATAATCCTTTTGAGTCTGTCTCTTAGGAAGAGCTCATTTAAAGTGGAGTGCAAATCTACCAGGAAGCCATAAGTGAAGGTAGAATCATATTAAACAATAGGAAAATCATATTGGCAAGCTTGGAAAGTTGTTGAAAAATAACAGGATAATAGGAGATAGGTCAGACCAGTTTAGTAAATTTTCCCTGTCTCTGAAAGTCATGTGTATCCATATGCATATCCATATGCATATCTGTATGGATATCTACATGCAGAAGCCTGTTAGTGTTTTATTCTGTTTTCCATACAGGATTATTTTAGAATTACTTTCTCAATCATGAAACTCAGAGAAATCACAAACTCATCTGAGTCTTCCTATGTATCATTTCATGCAGTCGTCTGATACAGAGCGTTATCTTGTCTGGATGAAAGTTTATGGATGATTTAATATAAAACATTGTTAGACTGCTTTAAAGTGTTCTGTTTACAGCTGTCTGTTCTGGTACTTGTTTGTTCCTTCCTCTACTTTCTTGCTAGACAATAAATAGTACATTGTCATCTCACTAAGAGTATTTCTGCAGTTTGAACATTTTTTCCTGTACCTATGAACTACCCTTTGAACCAGTAAATGTTTCAAAATATCGGTGCTGTAAGTGAGGCTGTGGCAAGGATCTGACAGGCTGACTGGGAAACCGCAGAAGACCAAGCCAGATGATGGTTTCCTAGTTACAGACAGCAGCTATATAACCTTGAGAGAAATCTTTGCCTAAACAGTGACCAGCATGGTATGTCATTATTTTCACTTGGATTCATTCAAAACTAAACTAACTTTTTTTTTTTTTCTTTCACATGTTTTTTTTGTGCTAGGAGAATTATTACTTAAGAAAGGGCATTTTGTCCAAACCTTCACATTTGCCTCTGTTATATTATTGAAGGATAACAAGCTATTTTAAATAGATGTCAAAGCTCCCCAACTCTCTTTCTAACTTTTTATGCAATAAACATTTATAGGTGAATTTTACTTTTTTTTTTTCTGTTCTGATGACATATTTTAAATGGGTGATTCTGAAAAATGTAATATTGTACTGTAGTGAGTCACAACAGAGAACATTGCCCATTATTTCAGTATTGCATGCATGTCCTACTGTCAGCCCCGGTGACCAACATGTTCCTTGACCTGAGCTGGGAATCAACACATTTTTTTGAAGTTTTTTCCCCATCTGGGAGCAAAGAGGCATCCAGCAGAATTAATTTGGCAAGTTTCTCCACTAAGCATGCACAAAAAGAGCCTAGAGAACAGAGATCCTTTGGATCCCATGGTCATGGTTCCCTGAATGCAGGGTCAAAGGAAAAGCTGCAGACAATCTTGGCCTTCACTAAAAGGAATTCTGGCAAAATACCACTGCAAGGCAGCCAGGAAAATTATTCTTTACACCTCACTAGTAGACAAGTGCCACTAGGTATGTCTTTTCCAAGTGAAAGCAGTTCTGTATGGTATGGCGATATGTATAGCAAAATATATATATATTAAAAAAAAAAAATTCTAACTACTAGCACCTCTGAATGTGGAGCAGCCACAGACACCCTCTGAATTTACTGGACAGTCCCCTGAACTTAAGTTCCCGATTGTGATCTGCCTTAGCTTCCCCACAAACCAGTGGAAGGATAATAATACCATAACATCACTAGGCAAAGTTGTGAAATAAATGGAAGGAAGGTCTTGAAACACCATTGGACAACATACAAACACAGAGAGAAGGACAGCAAGAAAGAGAGATTTCCCCCATACCTAACTGCAGTAGTGTTGGGGTACAGAGCTCAAAATCTTTTAAGTAGAATAAACCTCTTATCCAAAGACACAATTTTCTTCCCCCAGAACTGCAATGCTAATCCTATTAGCATATTAGCGTGTGATCATGGCTCTAGAGTTACCTACAACATTCATCCCAAATCTGAACATACTGTGAAAGCAGCTGTGAGGGCTTGATGAACTTGAGATAAAAAGAGCTGCATGGATGAGCTGTCGGCAGCAGCAGCAGCCCCACGCTAAAGGGAAGACAACACTGAGAGGCGCCGGGCTGCACAGCTGCAGCTTCAGCCGGTGACCTTGGCTGCTCTCACTAGCGGTGCCTATAGGGCTGCAGCGAGATCTAACAACCTCCTTACCTCACAAGTGAACATATACTTGAGACCCTTCCTCTGCTTTAGCATCTCTGTCACCCAGACTCCAAGTGTCTTGCAAGATGATGCCACGCGTACAAGGTCTGCAGGAAGACGACCTGTAACTGGGCACTGAGATCAGTATCTGTACTCACCTCTGTGTCGTAATGTCATACAAAGTCAAAGTCTGCTGAGATGAAAGGCAGATGTGTAGCCTAAGACAGATAGACACCCAACAGCTCTCACCAGGGTAAGGAGGAGGGACTGCACTCAGCCAACAGTAGCTTGCAATTACCTTTATTGAAGAAATTATTTTAAAATTTAAAGAAACTATTTGGAAAAAGAATATGAAATCTTCATAATACATATCTTATTCCTGTTTTCCATTTGTTATTTAAGTTCCAATAATTAAAACTGCTAAATCCCCATCTCAGCTGTCTGGTTTGGATATTTTTTTCCTTAGTACCTAAGCAGCTGTAGTCATGATGCTTCTCCATGGGAGTTTGATGATGGAGTGAGTCTTTGACTCTTAGCATTAATTATAGTAAATGTGGGGATTGCTTAGAGCTCAGACATCACCTCCCAGACACCACCTTCTTCTGGCTCCTCACCACCAGCACTACCACTTATATTTTTTGTCAAGCACTCCATTTCATGAAAACTGCCTAAGTCCAAGTGGGAAACTGTGGCACTCATCTTGAATTTCTTCCACTGTTACACTGCCACTTACCTCCCAATGAGCCTCTGTAACAACAGTTAAGTGAAACAATAGCTGTTATTCTTTTTTTAATACTTGTTTATTGCTTAAAAGTGAAAAGATTTCAAACTAATACAGAAAGAGATTTCTACCTTTATTATTTCTGCTTATTGTTACAGAATTAACATGTTGAATCCAGCTGGTAGCTCACTCCCTCCCACAGGCTTTGCATGGCAGTGGCGAGTGTCTGCCATTTTAAGCACTCTCTAAAGAAGATATTTTCAATATGCCAAAAAGAAGAGTTTTTCTCTTGCACTCTGCCCTCCAATGCAGTGAGTTGGCAAGGAGACATATCTGATTTCCAGCTCAGCGCTATCTCTTTGGATATTCTCACCATTCATGCAATTTGTTTCTTTTCTTTTATTTGTATTTAATCCTACTAAAACCAACACTACTTTTTGGCAAAGAGTTCCATGGGATAATAATTCTTTATTGTGGAGACAAATATTTCTACTCTTCATCTTTTTCATCTTTTAAGTGAATATCCCTTTGTCTGTGTAATATGAGAAACCTGGTGCTGAATATTCCACTCTGTGCTCTCTAGGCCATATATTATTTTATAAAGTTTTATCTGGCCCCTTTGTATTTATCTTTTCTCTAAAATAAACAGTCCTACTCTTTTTACCCTCTTCGGAGATTTTTTTCATGCCTTCAGTTATCCCCAGAGATCATTGCCAACTGCTTTTTATTTCTTCTTTCCCTCAGCTTTTTCAGTAGAGGTGACAGAAAATTTTTAAGTATAAAGCTTGTCAGTGGTTCATAGCATGACATGAAATACTTGCCATTTTGCTTTCTATCATTTATAGATGGCATTCCCTAAGGTACGGTGGAATTAATCAATGTTGCAAGGAGCATGATTCTCTTAAATACAAATAGTCTTTTTTTAAAAAAGTCTTTATTTTATACCTGTACTCTTTCTTAAATCTGGCATGTTTTGACTTTAATATATGTTTATAACACTAACTGCCTGTAGACCTTTCTAGAACCTGCTAATTTCCGATAAATCAAAAGCTTACTTTGTATTGTTATAAAAATGGAATTGCATCTGGAGTATTAATTTTTACAGATACAAACTGTCTGTGTCGTTTACCTCTATTGGGCTATAAGATTAAGAGAGACAGATTGACATTTCAGAATTCAGCTGAGAGGTACATTTCAGCAGTAGCATTCATACACGTCTCATCTTTTGGCTGCCTCCTCTTCTCCCCATCTGCTGCAGTGGCTGCCTGCCTGCTCCGAGCTGGCCGAGCTGTGCGGCGGTGCCGGGCCAGGAGCCACCCAAGCAGAGCACGCCACCTCTGCTGCGGCCAGCCCGCACCCTCGCTAAGGCTGAATTATGGCCTTCACAGGCCCCTTCAAACATTGTTACACCTGCCCAGCGTTTACATGGCAGAAGCACAGGAAAAACTGGAAGCACAAACAGCACTGCTGGTTGCACCGTGCTGTGGTCTCGAGCAAACAGGCTCATACCGCAGCACTGGCTGCGGCAGGGCTGGTGTGCGTGCGGGATACAGCCCTGCACACCCAAGCCCCAGGGCACACAGGACGGTCAGAGAAGGACAACGCACTTCCAGGTAGCCTATGGACAGCACACACCTGAGACAGGCTTGTTTGTCTGTAGCCTTGTACTGTGTGGTATTGAACCAGGCTGACCTGAACAAGGCTGACCTGGATGTGTCCTGTCTTTGTGATCAGCGCACAGTGATGATGTATGTATGTATGTTTACACGTACTCTGATACATGTTGCAAGGGGAAGAACTGAAAATTAAATTCTTCATAAAAAGCCACAGATATGATGACACTCATTTCCACCAAGATAACGGACAAGGAGCAAAAGAAAAAAATGCACATAGCCTCACACGCATGCACACACACATGCATCCATGCACTCCAATTCACACACTCGTTGCTGGTTCTGTCATCTCCTGGTTTGCTTACACCACAAGAATGAAAAATTGTTCAGACAGAAATCTGTTTTTCAGTTTAATTGTTCTCCCTTATGTTCTGCAGAATATTTCTAAATGAAGTTCTGCTTGTTATCTGCTACAGCTAGTTATCTGTATGTTATTCCATGCTGCTACTTATCCTATTTATCTAAAAATACATTCATCTACAAAAATTACTGTTATAGAATCAGAGAAGCTTAATCAATATGAAGCACCTGCTTATATTTCTCACTATTTATATTATTACTTCAGCTCCACTGTATTTGAAAAGCTCCTATGCAGTGGCCACTGTTGGTTTGTTTTTATTTTTAATAATTTGCAGCCTAACTGCTCAGTTTAAAACTTCCCAGAGAAGTCATTAGTACTAAGGCTCCCAACTTTGCCAAAGGACGAGATTTCCAAGGTCTTTGTGAAAACAAATGAGCTTTTTCAAGAAAGAGATCTGTAGTTTGTGTACCATCTTCAAGAAAGATCAAAAGTCTTATGAAAAATGTCTCATGGTAAGCTCTGAATGTTTTTCATTTGTTTTAGTGAAACCAACCATTGCAGTAGCAGTGGTGAGTATGTACCTCCTGAGATTATTTGGTCAGACGCACTCTTCTAGCATTCCCTCTCACTCAGTCAGCTAATGACTCTGAACTCACCACCAGGACTGGGCACAGTTTAAATAACAGGCTCTGTTTCCAAATTAGGTCGTGTTGACATTAAAAATTTGATTAATTCAAAGTAAAGTAGCTGTTGTTTCCTGGGAAGAAACTACAAAGTCCCTAGAGAGAAATTATTCATCCAAGTAATCCTACTTATTTCAGTGGAATTGTTTGAGAACATTTTGAATGCAGAAATCAGTCTACAGCAAGGCCCATGGTGATTATAACCATTTTATGGTTATACAATTTCAGGTATCATGAGAGGTAAAGACTGAGATTTTAGGAAAATACTGATGTTCTTCCTCATTGCTGTAAAGTGTGATGTTGCCTGTGGAAGCGAAGTTCTCCCTTCATAAGGGATGAGACAGATAAAAACGTGTGGAGCTGCGAGTTGCTATAATGCACTCAGTTCCCAGAACCCCCAGTTTGCAAATGAAGCTGTCCAGGGGTCATTTTCAAATGTAACAGCTTTGCAACTTGGGGATTAAGTGGAATCAAGAAATGTTTTTCTGGGAGACAAAAATGCACACAGACAAGTACATATATGTAAAGACTTCCACGGGCGGGAGCACTGTTCCCCTGGGACTGTCCACCTGCCTGCTTACAAGGCTGTGAGGATTTGCCCGTCCTTGGGGAACTTGCTGCTAAAGTGTAAGGTACTCTGATGAGCAGCAGAAACTTTTTAAGAGAGCAGGCATCTCTCATAGCCTTCACTTTCCTTTTACTTAGTTTCTTGCTAACTGTATTACAGCTGACCATCACCCATGCCCCCCACAGAGAGATTTGCCTTTCCAAACAGCACTTGCAAGAAGAAGAAAAAAAAAAAAAAAAGGAAAAAAAGTGTGTTCTATTATGAGACAGGGAAACAAAAAGGTTTTCTTGTGTAGATAAGAGAATCTATTTTACAAAAGAGGACAAATCTTATTTGCTCTGAAGTGTGTATATGAATCTTCTTATGTATATATACATAGGTATATATAAACTTATCTTAAACTGATACCATGCTAATTCTTTCATCATTTTTCACTTACATGTTAGGGAAATAGACCTATGGTAAGGTTCCCTAGATCATATGTTTGAAGTAAAATGTTTTACAGATACACTTTGGAAACTGAGGCTGAAATTTTAAGTGTCAGGGCCTGGATTAAGCCTGAAAGGCTGATGAGAGCCTTTAGACCACAGGAATTAAGGAAGTGCTTTAGTGAGTTTTCTCTATAGGAATGGACTCGACTGAAGTAAAGCCTGAGCGCAGGTATCTGTCCTGTTCCCCAGTCTGCATCCCCTCTATCCTCTTGAAAGATTAGTTTGATTAGTTGGGGAAATATTTTTTAAAAAGATAAAAAATAAAATCTGACTGAAACTGCCACATTGACTAAAGCTGTATTTTTTTATTTTAAAATATTCAGAGTAGAAATTAAAATATGTACCAGTCTCAATAATTTTCATTTACTTACCACATTTCTTTCAGCATTTTCTCTGCTACTCTGGCTAACTGCTCCATATGTGCAGCTGAGCATGTCACTCTGTATTGCTCTTCCTCTCGATCCTGCCACAATTTGCCTAATCCTATATGGTGACTTTTCTTACTGGTTTCTGTCAGGATTAAAAAGATTTGAACTTTTTCCTCAATAGCATATTGACCACTTAAGTCCAGTACATACCAGTCAGGTCTCAGCATATATTGATAGTCCTTTTGCCCTTTACAAAAAGTCTCCACTTAACTGTGATAAATCCACCTAGGAAGGTGTTTGCTGATAGGATTATGAAATCTATTAACTGTTTTTTTGCAGCTTGAAAGGAAAATAATATCTAAAATCCACATTAAAAAGGTAATGAGCCTCTTTATGCCAGGTGCTCTACAAATCCTCTCAGAGCTGAAGATCCTGCCATTCAAACAGAAAAGCAGCACCAGGTAATTGGGAAAGGATGGGGATGAGATGGAGGTGAGATGATGGTAAGGGGCTGCTGTAGGGGAACTCCACGATAAAGGCAGGGAAGAGAATGCACTCTCCCAGATCTCAGCCTGAAGTCTTTGCAATGTGATTCTCCTTCTACATCTTTCACAAGTTGTTCATTATCTTGACCTCCTTACCTTCATTTTCTTTTGACAGGTACTCTTTCAGTAGCTCTTTTACAGAAGGAGTCAGAATTTCCCTTAATGTGAATGAAAACAGTTTAATTTAAATTGTCAAAATACAACACAATTCAGAAGATGAATTCTTGTGTTCCCCAACTAACATTCACCTCCTGAGTGCCTTATAATTACATGGAGAGTGAACCCTGGGAAATTTAATGAATGTGAAGGGTGTGGGGGAATGAGCATCAATTTGTAAAATACTGCATTTTCTCTCTGGATTTTAACCTTTGGAGAGTACAATGTACACGTGAAATGTGATTGCAAAAAGAAGAGTGAATAGAAAAGCCTATTTAGTTAGATTATAATATCATAGCCGTATTTAAAATTCCTGAAGCATTCCAGAGTTGTGGCTGCAGGGTGTTTTCCCCAAAGTACCTAATGTAAACATAAGCCTGTTTGCATTTCAGTAGGTGTGAATAAACTCAGCCAATACTCAGTGCCAAGAAAATGAAGCACTTTTTTCCCCCATCACAACAATTGATGTAAGCAATCAACTTGCTGTGTGTTGCGGGTGAGGCCTTCGTTCTGCTGTCTCCAATAAACAATATTAATGCATAAGTGTTGGAGCAAATAATTTTCTACAGAGCAAATCTTCATTTCTCTGTATGTTGTGGGGAAAAAAGAATCCACAATGTTTTGCAAGACTAACTTCCTACTGTTGTGATGAAATGCAAGACTTTTAATACTTAATTCTTAATCGTGCTCAAGCTATGAAAAGGACCATTGTGCCAGAGGCGGCAGGAGGAGCAGAGGTAAGGGAGTGATGGCTCATAGCAAAGAAAATAGTTTCAGTGGCCAGTGGAGCTTGTGGTCTTTGCTCTCTCTTGGGACACTGCCGAGACAAGCCAGCCACAAAAACATGAATGAGCTTTTGGTGATGCTGAAGCGAGAAGCACAGGGCAAGGGCAGGCTTTTTCTAATATGTGAGGAGGCAACAGCATCAGGTGAAGCAGGCTTCCCTGGGTTTGCAATGTCTTTTTTAAAATGAGATGTTTCTGGGGAACCGAAACATTTAATCTGTAGCCAAGAGCACAGAAGGGAGGTGGCTTTGTATTTTGTAAAAATAATGAAGCCATAGATCCGCAGCCAAATTTTGAAGAGGTTTCTAAATACTGTTTTGGGGAAAAGATTATGGAAAGAATTACCAGTAGCTGTTGTCACCTCCCAAAGCACCACTGCTGAAAGAAAGTATTGAATAGCTTTTTTAATCTTTTCTCTCATCCCTTTCTTGTGGATGAAGTCAAGCAGAATGTAGTTAAAGGCTCTATTTCCACTGAAATCTTCTGTGTTAAATTAGACCTTCTGAATCCAACCTTTCCCAGCAGACACTCTTTTTCTTTTTCTTTCCTTTTTTTTTTTTTTTTTTTTTTTTTTTTTTTTTTTTTATATATTTGTTTTTTTTTTTTTTTTTTTTTTACAGTAAGTAATCAGTGTTTAATTACTTGACTTTTACATGGTACAACCTTTGAGACCTTCCTGACTTGCTGAGTATTCAAAGTGTACTGTTCAGAGTGTTCAACAACTCCAACTGCCTTGTTAACGCTTACAATATAGGGAAGGAAAGGGAAAAGGTGCCAGGAGCTTTTTTTAACTTGTGCAGCTTTGTTACATGTCTTGAAATCAGGGACTGTAGCAAAATCAAACATGAACTGACAAAGGCCTTTATCATTTTAACTCTCTAGCTGCATATGCATACATACTCATGCATGCCCACTTTTAGTTTGCTTATGACTTTGCACTGCTTCCTCTGGCTTTCTGCAAGCAGAAAACTGGGTTTCAACCTGTGTGGGCTCACACCCACTTCCACCCTCAAATTTGACTATGAGGTTTTGAGTTCAAGCAAACTTAAAATTGCAAAGTGAAATGCCATCAAAACCAATGAGTTTTATCTGGCTTGGTGTCAAAAGTGAGAGAAACTGCACATTTTGCGTGCTTTCAGAATATGGCTTCATGGGAACATTTCAAAAACATTAATCATTCTTTCACGAGACTTCATGTCTCATGTTTTACACTCAGTAACACATATAAATCACAGATCTGGAACACCAGCTCTGATCTCAATTATATTTGACACAATTCTGTTGTCATCAGTTGGGTCAAATACGTTTTACACTAGCTCCTGATTCTATAAACAGTTTAACAATACATCTTTGAAATTAAACATATGCATAAATACATGCAAGAGCGCACTCTCATTTTCAGCCTGTGGAACTTCAGTTTTCAGAAGGTAAAACTGTTGTTTTATGTGATCATTTTGCCAGTTTTCTTCTTATTGTTTTCCCTATTTATTTTTAGTTCAGAAGAATTTTAAGTAATGCCACACTAAACTTCAGTGGAAGCTTGAAACCTTGCATTGTTTGACTAATTAAGACTAAAAAGTTTCTCTTGAACAAAATGTCATATCCCTCAATTATATCTAATGAGGAAAACTGTAATTCTTAATAGGCCTCTTGTAAATTAAATACCTCCTTTTGGAAGTACAAAGTGTTAATTATTTGATAGAAACAAGAGCTAAAATCCTGCCAAAATCTATATATTAACAAAACATTGCTATCTGAGGAAAAATGTTATTAATAATTGTAAAAAAAAAAAAAAAAGATACGTTGTTTCAGTTCAAAAATGCTAACATTTTTCTGTGCTTCTGGAGACTCAGACAAAGGAGAGATTGTCTTAGCACTTTTCTTAATATTAGAAAAAAAATTGTTTTTTTCCTGCCGCTTCCCAAAGAGAATTTGCAAAGCTGTACTTAGCAGGCTATAGATATCCTGAATGTGCAGAACCTTATAGATGCAAATTTTGGAATCACACAAGTCAGCAAGTTCATGACCAAAAATTTACAGAGGTTAACCAAAGGAAAGTTAGCTTAGGTATGACATAGGTAACTCCTATTCTACTGATGTCAGTTTAAACAATCAATGGGTTTACCAGAAAAATGAGTAATATATGTAGATTTTCATTTCACATTTGATTATAACACTAACTGAAGAACCTTTTGCCTGTCTTCCATTCCTCCTAAACTGTTGGAGTTTGCAGTATAAATATATAGCAATGACAGTAATTTGTATTTATACAATGGCTCTTTTTTATCTGTATCTTTGAAATAAAGTCTTTAAGGTGGAGACATCAATGTCAGGCTAGAGCATCCATTAAATGTGTTCCAGTCATGCTGCTACATGAAAACTTTTGGGACCAGTCAAAGTTCCTTAAATCTCAAAATATTTTCCTCTCTAATAAGCTGGAAAAAAAAAAAAAATCAAGAGTTTCTTCATCCACTGAAGAAATTACTTACTTCTCCTCCTCTTCCCACCCAGCAGCAGTATCTTGCAGGTTACTTTGCTATCTGCTCATGATGGATAAGAGCAGGAGCAATTTAGCTACTCAAACAAGTCTGATTTGTAGTCTGAAAGTAGAAGTCATTAGCAAAACACTATTTGGCTAATGGCAGCTTAAACAGTGATATATGATCTTCACTCATTTTAAGTCATTTCTGCACATTTCTTAGCTCCTATTTAAGTGAATCTAGGAAATTTTCTCTGTGAAATGGAGAGATTTGTGCATGTTAAATGGGAGATTATAAAACATTGTTTTTACAGCTGTTTGATCTCTTGTTAGTTAACACATTTTTCATTTACTTTCTTTTCTCTGAATTCTGGTGCACTTCAGACACACAAATTGAAAAGGCTAATGTAGTTCTCAGTTTAGTCTGGTTTGGACCTCGAAATAACTTTTAGGAATAAACAACTGAGCTAATGACATATACAGTGAAAGCATTAAAATGCAATATGGTCCACAAAATGCCCTATAGCCAGCAAAATACAAGCAACTTCAAATCAAAAAAAAAAAGCTGCAAATCATACCTGTAAAATTTGCTTTACTACAGACAGATACAATCAGGTTAGTAGTGACAATGTGGTCTTAAAAACTAAAGGCAGCTATGCTTCCATTTAGGAGGCTGGAGAAGATGGAAATGGCAGAGGGAAAACCCTGAAAAGTGCACCTTCCCATGAGAAGCAACTTTGCTCTCTGCGGGGAGATTAGTTATAATACTCTGGGTATTCTGGTGAAACACTTACTAAATAGGAATGAACACTGTACGTTAAAAACAAATCTAACAATCAGCATATTTTTTATGGTCACCCTTTTATAGTCTCCCTAAGAGATTTACAGTCTCTGTAGCTGTAAATGGTGTGACTGAGTGATCTCACAGTGAGAACTGCCACGGTACCGTTGCTTCCCAGCAGGCAGTCCAGTCAGATGATGTAGAGTAGGCGTAGGGAGACAGATCCCATTTGAATGCATGAAAAAAACATGATGCTGAAATTTCATAGCTGTTGTAGAGTATATTCTAGGGGCCTGATCCTCATTTTTTGCATGCTTGGAGCTTCCATTCAAAAGTAATACTGGATTCGTGCAAAACTGCATTCTGTCACTTGTTTGAATTTTCCAGCATTTAATTTCTGCCAACTCTGAAGGCCCTGCAGGGAGCACAGAAACTCCAGGAACCACACGTGGCTGATGATCGTGCTGCTTTCAGTCCTGTGTCAGCTGGGGCTGCCAAGCTGCACACCTTGGCCTTTAGGAGAGGCTGCAGCAGAAGCACTCCTGAGATTTCTTACCACAGATTGCTCATCTGTAAATTGGGACTAATAGCACTTCACTATTTTGAGCAGTCCTTAATGTAGAGTTCAGACCTCTCTAATAGATTCCACTCCGAGCCTCAAGTGGTTTCTCCTGTGTCCAACAACCTGCATTGGCAAAAGTTGCTGACTAGCTTGATAAGGAGCTGGATGAAGCTATTTGTTATCTGCCTGTATTGTACCCCAGATACTTATCTACCTAAGGTACTTATATCAGCACCTTTACACCTAAGCACTTCCCAGTCTATAATGGAAAGTATTTTCTTTATCATACTCCTGGAAATAGTATTCTTTTCAATTTATAGATGGGGAAATGAAGCAGAGAGAGTAAATGATTTTCCTGTAGTTTTAACAAGAATTCTGAGGCAGAGGAAAAAGCTGCTCCTCGACGGTCTTTGTGTCAGGCTGTGGCAGCAAACACTTCATAGAGGAAGCAAGTAGGAGGCGGGAGAGGAGGGGGAAATGGTGTTTTAACAAATCATATTATTTCGGCCATTTACCACCATATACCCAATTCCATCAATTGTCCTGATCAAAAGGGTTCATTAAAACCAAATTATTATTTTTGCTTTTTGTATATGTTTCAGATCATATCATATCCATAACTGCATAATTTACAAATTGTTATGATGAATGTGAGCATCTTTTAGGAAAAGTTTTTGTTACAAACTCTAAATATTCACACTCAAGCAAAGTAAGGCCTAACTAATTCTTCTGCAATCATATGTGTTTATGAATCCTCATGGAATTACTTTAAGTTCACAATATGCTCTTTATTGTTTCTTAAGATAGAAGAAATTTGCCTCAGTTAGCAATTTTAACCCTACAGTAGCAAGAAACCCTGTCTCTTCTTACCACAACCAACTGCATTTGAAAAGTATTTCTATTTTGAAATGTATTCTGATAGAACAGAATTGTGAATTATATTGAGGATAAAACCAACTGTTTTGAAGGAATTGTTCGCAATTAACAATTAAGCAAACATTAATGCCTTTTATTCTAGCTGGTAATTAGTAATTAGACACTAGTTAGCACCATATGTCACATATCTGCTATGGAAATTAAAGTGACTGACAAAGGAAATTAGATTGACTGGGGTCAGTGATTGTACTGAGCCAACTGAGTATGAGCCAGGTTAGCATATATGTATTAAACATTATGTTTTGTTTCAAGTGTGCTTAGATCCAAGGGCAAAAGGGCCTGTGAAGGGGTGGGAGGGAAGAAGAAAAAGGTTCCTTCCCTGAAAGCAGCTGTGCACATGTAGAGGGGACACTCCCCATGCAAGCAGGGGAGCTGCTGGATGAGAATGTGGGAGAAGATGCATGGCCAGGCCTATGAGGTAGTAGCAACTGAGAGATTTTTCTAGGGAGTTAGTGAATATTGTGGAGAGTTTGGGCAACCTTTAAAGCCACTGAAAGAGTGAAGGATTGATCCCAAAGGGATAGACTGACAGGGAAAAGATTGGTTTTCTGTCTTTTTTTTTTTTTTTTTTCCCATGTGGCATGTCTGAGATTTCTTTATCTGGAGTGTTTTCTATCTTATACGTTTGTTGCTTCATCTTAGTGGCCTTTTGTTTTACAGCCTGGAGGCTCTCTGGGTGTTTTATGCATGTATTTTAAGGAAAAAGGGAAGGCAGTTCAGTGCAGAGCTCTGGCAAGCAAGTGGTCCCGCTATTAAGCTTCTTCACATTGGTTTATCTCTTGTAGCTAAAAAGTGAGATAATATCCATGAGAAGTTACTCTCTGAAGAAGTACAAAGACGAAATTTTCTTCCCTGGGGAAGGGCAGTAGGTTTATCTGAGAGATGTGACTGCAAAGATCAGGAAAAGGGATCCTGATGGTGGGCAGGGTGGCTGAGTATGTGTAGGTGGCTCAAGAGGTAAACAAAATCTCTTCCACACTACTAAGAATATTAAATGCAAATTTTCTTACAAAATACACAAGTTTTTCAAATGGTGGAATGTGCAATGCACAATAAGCCATTCAGCAGAAATTTGATTCCTGTTAACTGGTTTAAACATAAAAAGGTATCAAGTTATTCCTTATTGTAAATAGAAGACAGTTCAAAAAACTTGGCAAAGTATAACACTTATGTCACAACTATTTAAATTATTGCCACAAATTGTTTAACAGCCACTTGTTGTCTGAACTAACAGCAAGTAACTGATTTAATGAAAAAGGAGTTTATCTTCTATATCATTCCTGTCACTTCATATTAAGTGTCCCTGACTTTAGGCAATATCATGCAACAGGACAATTGCAATATAAGGAAAAATGGGTTTTAGATAAATCAGTTCTTACTACCAGGGCTTTTTAGCAGGATTATAAAAGGAAAACTGTTTCCTCAGTTACAGTAAGCTGTAGCTCATCCTCTGACTCTTCTCTGGCTGAATGTGCACAGAGAAACATCTGCACAGACTTTGTTCTACAGAGGCTCCTCTGAATGTGACCCTTGCACACAAACCAGTTCCTGGATGCTGTCGCACTTGTGGCAGTTAATGTTAGCTGGAGAGACCCAACTTAACTGCTTATCCTTTGAAATGTGGTCATGCTTTCCTGAAAGCTAAGGTGCCTGAAAGAGTCTTCAGGAAGGAGTAAAGATGGTTCCTTGAGACAAAGCAACTTGTGAGGACAGCAACTCCTTTTCACAGAATATTATATAGCCTATGCTCACCCTTGCAGTAAGACACTTGGGCTGCCTGGTGTTGGAGGCCGCATTGGGCATAACCCAGCTTATTTTGGCTGCTATGTGGATTCGCTGTATGAGTGACCATCTCCAGTACCTAGCTGATGTGCTGAAAATATCAAAGGTAAGTCTGATAGCTAGATATCGTCAAAAGAGTAGTGAGATTGCTGTTGATCCTGTTGGTATGTGGAGAAAGGTCAGATGGGCAGGAGGCCCTGATGGGGAGGAGTCATCTAAAGAAATGTGCTGGAGAGCACAGAGCTGCCTGGATATGCCAGGCCGCATTTGTGTGATGGATATGAAGTATATGTGACATTTTTGTTAAAATATCACTCTAGGTAATCTTGGAGTGAATATGATGTTTGTATACATGTTTGGAAACATTTTTGGCATGTTTCTGGGTAGAGGGGTCATCAAAAGGTCTGTTAAGGTCTTCAACAATTCCGGAAAGGAAATGGGAGGGTAAAGGAAGAGTTTTCATTCAGGTTTTCTATTCTTCTAGTGAGAACAGAGAGGGTCTGGAGAGTCGTTCATGTCTCTGTTTAATGTAACTAGAGAGTTGATGTATGGATTGTTGAGAGAAAAGGAGGAGGAGCAGCAGTTGTGGCAAAGCTCACAGGAGCGAGGGAACAAAGTGAGATGGAAAGCAAGTGAGATCACTTGGGCTGACTTCAGTAGCAGAGAGAAGGAGCTCTGGAGGGGCCACTCCGGCCCTGCTGAACTGTAATCACTGCAGCGGCTCCAGGTAGATCCTGCTTAACATGTGCATGTCCTTAGACCCAGTGAACTACACGAGAGTTCAATCAGAGGAGGAAGATTGTGTTATCTGATGTGAGCATCTCTGTCCTGCTGGTATAGCCACATGATGGTAGAGTTACTGCTCTTAATTGTTCAGGTTTCTCAAGCTAATGTCTTCTTGTATCTCTTTCTTATTTGTACAGCTTCCTGTTTTTCAGTTCTGCTTAGTAATTCACTGGTTTGGGGGTTATTTAATTATTTTTCTTCATAATTGGAAAATTAAGAAGGATCATTCATTCTCGAGCACAAAATTGATCACATTTTCTTTCCTGGATGTGGCTTGTTCTGGTATTTAAATGTTGTTAGGAACACAATATATAAAACCCTTTCCTCTGTATTGTTTGGCAGAGGGTACCAATGGATCCTGCGTTCTTCCACTACTAGGGAAACTGTCTTGGGGCTTATGATTTTTAATAAAATATGTGAATAGTTACTCATGTAAATCTTCTACTTTAATTATTGATAGGATTTCCATCCTCCTAATATTATACCTAAGGCATCTTTCTCTGTTCTTTTGTATTTATCACTCTGTGTAATATATAGAGAGAATACATATTTTTCACTGCCACTTTCCATCTGTATGAAATAACATCAAGTGTTGGTCAGCAAGGGAATAGCGACAAAAAGCACTGGCATCTGTTGACAGGTTTTGCTTTCCTTGCAGAGACCTTTGTTTGGTTTATGCTTTAGTATTTCAATTAATTGGGCAGCCACATAACTCAAATACTAGTTACCTTAAAATAATGTTGAGTTTATATGAGTCCCCAATTTTACCTTATAAAGTGAAGCATTTTGTCACTGATTTTACAAGAGTTGACAAGCATGAAATTAATTTTATATATTAGCACTAGGTAAGCTTGCAGCTTGCTAACATTGGTAGGAAATTTTACTAGAACTGTAATATAAGGCTGNGTGAATTTCTTCAGCAATTCAAGCCTAATAACTTCATTTAAATAGGGTATCTAAATTTCTATACTGGGACTTCCTAATCTAATTCTACTCTCTCGTGTGTGTAGCTGCGATATATTCTGTATTTTTGTATACATAATCTTATGGCATTTTGTAGTTAGGTTGGTACCAAGTTGGCAAGTTTAGACTCACTTATAGGATTTTAGACTCAATTATAGAAAGGTTGTTTTACAGCTCAGTTTAGACTGTAAAAGTAGGGAGATGTTTGTCCACTGTCCTGGTATTTGGTCTCCTGTTTTAAAGCAAATGAACTGCCATCACAGTACTGCTCAGGATATTCTCCAGAAACAGCCATTCCCTCTTCCCATGGATACTCAAGGGACAGGTTTGTGTTCTGCGACTGATTTCTACCCACTGGATGGCTGGGTTAATCCTGACACATGTAGGTGTGGCTGATTCAGACTCAAGCCAGACTGTATTTTTACACCAATGCATTTCTACCATGATGTATTTTGATGATGTCCACCTTCAGCAATAAAGTAAACAGGCCTAAGTTTAACAGCAGATCAAGAAGTACTTGTAACTTGCTACTACAGTGTATCTTTGAATATTTAATTACAGCACATAAGGACTTGTGATAGGTTAGGCATGGTACTAAACAGCTTCTAATATAGTTGCATAATCTTATCTATTCTTTTGAAAAGATAAAGTAAAATCTTTTTCTGCTTTTCAATGTAAATTAGAGTTTTAAATGATGTGGCTATCATTTGAATATGCTAATTATGCTATATTATTTTACAGACCATTAGACATGCCTATAAAAATGTGTCTTAAGTTATAAGCCTTTTGATTAACTTGTTGAGACTCTGTATTCCCCAGTACTTGCTAAAGACTGGTAAATGTCATTCAGAGAGGTAGCAGAATGCACCTGCCATTCTGACCACTGGTGACCTTCGCTATGAATTAACTGCAAAATCCATGTCAGGCAGTTAATTGAATGAAGCTGTGAACTTGTAAGTGGTAATGGTTATGATTAGTGTATAACATGCCATAACAGTAATGATGTAATCTTGGTCTCAAGAGACTTGGGGTTGAGGTCTTGAGGGTTTTATATGCCAAATTTAAGAGGGGATAAATGACAAGTGGTAAGCTTGAAAAGGGGAGAGAGGGGAAGGAATCCCTAATCTCTTCTTTCTAAAGATAAAAATATTTAATTGAACTTGAGAGGTTGCTGAGCTTATTCCCATCAAAGTACTTCATCTGTCTTTAAGGTAGAAAGAACTGTCAGCAGTCCTTTTATCTGGGCTAGGAGATGTATTTGTCACTTGTGGTTGGATGTGAGGAGTAGCATTAAAATGTCGCGATTTTTCCATTGTTTCAGGGAGCCAGTGGTTCACTGGGGCACATGCTGTGCATAGCATGTATGTGTGGACTGGCTTAGATGCTACTTTTTTGTTGGGTACTTTCATAGCCATTACAGTAACAAGATTAGTGATGCAAAGCTGCTTATGCTTTCTTTAGACTTTACATTTTGTATACTAGTGACAAATATGAACTGAGCAACCAGAAAGACTTCTGGTAAGGATGATGTGGGTATATCTAAACCCACCCTGCATGCAAGGCGGAAGAGCTTTTGTAAACTGGATGGATCCTGCTGGGCTCTTAGCATTGGAGCCCACAGATAAAAAGGAACTTGGCTTTTGTGAAATTGACTTCTGACTCCATGCCCTGTTTATATGCTTGTTAGAATATGACATCTTGCAAAGATACTCTACAAGGCATGTTGCTGAACCAATAAATGAGAGAAATGAAGCCTTTCATGGCTGTTGTACCAGGCCAGTAACCAGCCTGCTCATGAGCTGAAATGGACCATATGTCCAGAAATGCAAAGTAAGGCTTTTCGAAGTCCTGCCTGTCTAGTTTAAGGATAACATTCTCAGTTTGACAATAGTTGTACTAATGAATCACAAAAATGCTATGTGTTTCGGAAAACCTCATATTTACACTTAGATTAAATATCTAAATTATGTTTAACATGAACAAATTACAGAAACCAAGCTTAGCTAGATTATTACTCTTCCTAAACTCTAGTTGTTAAAATGGTCAAAGATCTGCATTGCAGGAGTTGTACTAACTAGTAATTTAGTGCATTGTACTGATAAGAGAGAGCCTCAGTCCATTACATTTGCGACTAAACTGTAATAAATTACAGTGAAAGAAACTAAGACGTAAGCATATGCCTTCTTTGTGTAGTCCACATGAATGCTGCACTGTGACTGTGTTAATGTGTACAAATGTGTGTGTTGAATAACATGACTAGGCTGTATATTTATACAAAAAAAAAAAAGCATTAGCTAACATGAGGTATCTACTATTTACTCTCATGCATTATAGGAGCTCAAGCTATACTACTTCTATTTCTACTTATCTCCAGAGTGAGGAAAGATCTATGCCTTTCTGGAGGTGTTACTCTGAGCTTTTTTTAATAATCTGTCCTTTACATGTATCATCTCATTCATGTAATTCTGCATGCAGTTTTTAGAGGTTTAAGTTGCCTCCAATTTAACATGCCATGCCTAATCACGTTAAAATTTTATTTTTTTCCTTCAAACACCTTTCTTGTCCAATATTTGATCCAAAAAAATATATAAGGTAGTATGCGCTTGTCTGTGCTCCCACAACTAAACTACAGGTTTTTCCTTTTGCTGGAGTCATTGCAGTTCTGTGAGGTTTTGTGCAACATGTAATACAAGCTGCTAAATAAACAGCTCACTCTCTGGCCTTGTTTCTAAATGAAATGAGGGTAGTGCAATTATACTACATGTCTTCTTGAAACCTACCTGGCAAATTTGCTGGAAACTTACACATGTTTTCATAAATTATGGGCAGAAGTCTATTAATACAGGTCTTGTGATGGTAAAAAACCAGGTAGAAGGGAGGGTCTGTTCGCAGCTGCTTGGAGGGAAAAGTTGCATGGAGCTGGTATTAGGCATCAGAGAAGCCATAAGAAGAGGAGATTTAGAGATGTCCACACCTGGGAGAAGCTTCAGTTGGGACTCATGTGATCTTGGACATCCCAATCAACTACTCTGTAGGAATCCAGGCTGCCAGTGCACTGAATCATTTTGTTCAGTGTGTGTGCATAGCATGTGAGGATTTCAGGGCCTTCAGTCCTAGATGTGTGAAATTTCTGCAGAGCAGAAGCTGAACATGTAGAAGCCTGGGAAACTGAGTGCTAATCAAGACTGGGGCTAGATGCACTGCAACCAAAGCCGAAAAGATATTTAAAGGAAAATGAATGCCTCAGGCCAAAACTGAGTGCTTGAAGAAACTTTTTGGCTCTTTAAAGTATGGAATTCAGATGACCTTTCAAAAAAGATTCTGAGACAGTGCCAGCTGGAGAGTGCAATGCACGGGTAACTGTGTACAGGAGTCGTGTCATTTTGGATCTGTATCATGAGTGCATGTATATGTTTATATTTTACTTTTACAGGTTTTTGGCTTGTCTGCTTTATTAGCAGATGCAGCATGGTTATCATGTGGTTGATAATCTTACTAATATTTCAGTTGTACATCACTTGAGCATCTACATGATAACAAATGAGAATAGCTGGCCAGTTTAACTGTTAAATGCGGTCAGCTGACTGCTGGAGAACCTAGATCTCAATACTGATTCCATTAATGAAATTTTTTTTTTAGTGCTAATATCTTTGTCCTTAGGACAGATGTCTGTATTTGACGAAGTTTATTTTCCGTTAAATATCCAGCTCAGCACTCGAGTTTCAAGACACTGCTCCTGATTCTGCCAGGCACTGAGCTCGCCATGTGAAGTTCTTCTGCTGTTGTCATCGGTGAGAGCTGAGGGCACTCAGCACCTAGCAGGAACTGGCACTTTGATGGCAAGCAGGGATATTGCAAAACAGGATTAAAGTGCACTTGCTGACAGAGCTGTTTGAAGAAGCTTTCAGAGCACCTGCCCACGCTGTGCCTGACTCTAGACTTTGCTATCATCCCCTCAACCTCATTAGTACCAAATTCATTCTCAAAATTAAATAAATAAGGGGCTATGACAGTGCTATTTATTTCCTACAGTATCCCTAAATTATTCCCAAGTAATAAAATGTACTGTCTTACTGTTCCTTCTCCCACAAGACAACTTAAGGAATATAGTTCTAGATACCTTGCTTCCCACTTTCTCTTCCGGGGCAGTAAAAATACCCAAAGTTTCTTTAGTTTTCATTTAAAACATAGCGTATTTTCAAATCAAGAAAGCAGACAGGAAACAAAATAAAATTCATGATTGAGGGAATTTGCTTGTTTTGATTTTTTTGTTTTGTTTTGTTATATTTTTATTATGGCCATTATATTAAATCAAAAGGGCAGGAGAACAATACGTCCTGTAGAGTTGGAATTCCTCCCTACCCTTCGGATTTATCTTCGAATAAAAAATGTATTTCTTTGAACTGACAGGTGAGTTCAAATTTCTACAGGCAGGGAACATTGGCAGAGTAATTGGGTATCTATAAAAACTTTAAAGACTGAGAAGAAACCTTGCCATAATAAATGAAACTATTTGGGGGGTAGGTAGGAAAAGAAAAGATGGGGAGGAAGAAATATGAAAAGTGAAAAATTAGTGTTTTGTGAAAGTCAGTAGTTTGCTGTAATGATGAATCGGTAGAAATGAATGAAATATTCTTAAACTAATGAAAATTTCATATGCAGTGTATTTTTGGAGATCTCTGTTCTTTATGGAAAAGGGTGACTATTGCACTAACGACGGAAACAGAAGAGTACTTTCGTCTGTTGTACTGGTTATCACTGACCTTAGACAACAAAATCGGTTACTTCCCAAATTAAGTTTAATATTCACTATCAGCTCTTCAACTGTAGCAAGAACTGCACCCTCTCCACCCTAACAAGTCACACAGCCACTGTCCATAAAACTCTCCCAGTTGAGACTCTTGCCCCAAAATCCAAAGATTTGTTAAATAAGTGGTTTGCTTCTGATATCTGGACATCTTCCACATAATCTTGATGCTGTAACAAAGACGACTAAACTAGACAGGCCAGGGAGGAATGCAAGAGGAAACCTCCAGACTTGAGAAAGTCAAGTTTCTCACATAAATAAAGTGCTTTGGTTTACAGTGTATTTTTATGGCACCTATAAAGCCTTATTTAGAAAGAGTGATGGTTCTTTGTTTCATGTCATTTGTGAAGTTGCTAGTGCATGTGTGTCCACTGACTGGCTCCATGGCTTCCCCAATGTCACTGTATAACTGCTAGAATCAATTTAAATCAAATTACATGCATAAATCTAATTATCTGCTATTGTTTATAGAAGCAGAGCCTGAGGGATTTAAACAGATGGAAAGGAAAGTGTGAAGTAAAGCTTTGAAGTGGGTGGTTCTGTTCCACTGCCCCTCAGTTTTCAGGTGTTCAAAAGTACAGGAAATTAAAAGAAAAAATCACTGTGCATCTCACACAGTAAATCATTAAGTCAGGCTTCTGATTGGTTCTTTTTATTTAGTGCTACATGCTAACTAGGCTAAAAACTACGCATTCTTGACTGGAAATTAATTAATATTTGAATTAGAAAAATATAGTTTGTCTTCCCCTTCTGTCTCTCTTTTCTCCTGCACCAAAAATATTAGGAAATAAAAATGAAATTTTTAATTTTTACTGTTTTTATAATTACTTTTAAGGACTACCTTGTCACTATTTTGTGTGTTTTGATCCTTTCACAATGCCATTTTTTGTCTCACTTCTTGGTGTTTTTCACTGATGTATATAACTTCAAATTCTTCAATAATTTACAAACATCTTGGGGATTGTCTTCTAATAGTGTAAATCGGGAGTAATTCAACTGAAGTTAATTTAAAACAGATGCAATGGGCATGCAAATCAAATCCTTTTTCTCTACTGTATTATCTTTTTAACAAAGTTGTTGTTCTTGTTTTTAACTACATATGTTTATTTCATGTTTGCTCTGAGTTGATTAGATCTCTCCAGATGGCTAAGACAAGCCTACTCAAGTCATAACAGGAGCAGTGCCTATGAGCTCACCTGATAGGAAATGTTTTCTAGTCTTGCTGATGATGGCAAGTCTTTTACCAAGACTGTTGTCTGCTACGAGACACAACGGTTTTAGATAGAAATGTGTTGCTACTTGATAATGCTCAATTATTAAGTTCAAACTTCAGAGTATTAAAAACTCATGCAGTGTATATGCTATTCTCTTGCTTTTCTCTGAAGTTTTGTTTGCCCTGGAACACTGTACTGTGAAGATTTTCATGAACTGTCCTGTGAGTTATACTGCTTACTATTCAGAGACTGCTTTGTTCCTTACCAACCTTTGAACTCTTTTCTTCCCCAGCAGACTGGTGTGTAGTGCTATAAATTACAGTCCTTGTAAGATGTGCTATTCATCTTTTTTTAGGGAAGAATACTTGACGTAGAAGTCTAACATATGAACCTTAAAAGGAGTATTGTATTTGTGTTATTTTCTCTCTTCCTGCTTACTAGAGTAGATGTGAAACTGATACAGGGAAGACAACAAAGAGGTAGTCAGCTGCTCTGGACACTTTCTGATTTTGGAAGTTCTCTGAACTTCATCACTCACTTGTCCATACTTTAAACAAACTTCTATTGTTCTTAAATACTTAGGTAGCTGTTAACAAAAATGAAATAAGTCATTGCTCAAAAAATGTCTGTAATGCTTCCAGCAAGGCTTTATCTTTATGACACTAACGATAATCCCTTGTGTAATTAACTGTAGAGTGGTTATGCATGCAGTATGCAGCCCATGACAAGCCTCATAGAAAATACATCAGTATTAGCCACAGGTGAATTCATTTAGAAAGATTAATGACTGCACCTGAATTTTAATGCCTGAAAAGGGATGGAACACTGAATCCTTAATTAAAAAGTTGAATGACTGGTATGGTTTGTTTAACATCGCAAATTTCAACGGGAGATTTTTATATTCAAATGAAGTCTGCAAAGGAAAACTTTCCTTAGAAGGTGGTGAAGTAAGGGTGAAAAGCAAAAATGTTTTATGTGCTTTACTTTATGTAAATCGATACATGGATCAGTAGCTTTGATATGGATCAAATGAAGTATAATTATGGCTCCTCTCTGTTTACATTGAATATGGGGCAAAGAATTCTTAAGAAATGCAAGGCATTGCTATGCTCCTACTGATATAAAGTTAGATGAGAAAAAGCAGTAAAATTGACGAGTGATCTTATTCTTTCCTTAATGAGACAGTTTCCTCTTCATTATTATTTTACAAAGTTTTTAATGAAGAGAAAGTAACCTTGAAAAACACTGTTACAATCCCATTCCCAGAAGATGCTTAACTCACTTTAAAAAAACCTCTGATTTCAATTAGTAACTTAGTTAGAAGTAATTCAGAGAACCACCATTATCAATGCAAACAGTGTCTTTCAAAAATTTCTTACATTTTAATATTTAATAAAAAGAGCAGCTAGATTTTGAGAGGAATAAATAATTG
This sequence comes from Chauna torquata, assembly GCA_013399475.1. Classification (NCBI taxonomy): domain Eukaryota; kingdom Metazoa; phylum Chordata; class Aves; order Anseriformes; family Anhimidae; genus Chauna; species Chauna torquata. The sequence goes on along the minus strand of VXAL01011429.1, from coordinate 53,024 downwards.
AAGTAGAATCCTCATACCTGTTCAGAAATGCTAACATAAGGAACATCTAAATGTACTGTAGCTATGCTGCCTAAAATACATCTTTAAAAACCCTTTGCTGACTGCCTTCAGTTACTCTTAATCATGGGAAATGTATTCTAAAAACTGGAGCCCTGGTAAAGCTTATTTGAACAGCAAAATAGATCGGTGTTTTCAAAAGCAAGACTGAGACGTTCATCTACTGACCTGCATAGATACTGAAGGTCAGTTGTTTTGCTGTCTTATTCCTAACAAATGAGAGTCACCCAAACTTTATTTTTAATGAGATCTTTCTCTTTAACTGCAGTATGAGACTCTAGGAAAACAAGCTTTCAGGCAAAAACAAGGAAACTAGCTCACTACAAGACTGTCTTCCTAATAACCTAATTATAGTTCCTATTGCTCCACTTTTATCCACTCAGAAAAAGAACATAGACCAAAAATTTTGAGATGAGAGAGCAGAAAGAAACAAAATCAAAAGTCAAGGAAGAGGTGCCAGTGATTTATCCTGGGGAAGTGCCTGTGACTACTGCTCACAGCCGTTCTCGAGCAGATTGCGATGCTCTTTAGCTGCAGCATGGTGCCTGCTGTACCACTTTCACTGCCAAGCAGAAGCATGGCTTTATTCTTGACCAATTTCCAAGGAAGCATATTTTAAATGAGATATCACTTTAAAAAAAAAAAAAAAAAAAGAAAGAAAACGCTCCCTTCTTGTAAAGGGAGGAGGCATTTGGAAAGCTGTGTGGTGTGTGTTTCTGTGCATGTATAAACACTCATTCACTTGCTCCCATAAATTACCTGCAACATTTGCCAGGACACAGAAAACTGGAAGATTGTTTTATATATATCTCCTCTAGTTTTCAGGTATATCAGCTGTTTGAATGCTCAGCTGAAAAGGAATACGTATAATGAACTGCTACCATATCCAGTTTAACGTTCATCTTGTTCATTGTTCCATATTTTCATAGTCTCTGCTGCAAAACAATCACTGGCATATGAGTTGTAAATATTTTTGCTGCTCATAGTTTAATTTCCTGGAATTAAACACTGACATCAGAAGATAAAAATAAATCTGGAAAGAGATGTTAATACTTCAGGATTCTTGTCTTGATGAACTTGGTTAATCCACTCAGGAGAAGTCAATCACAGGACGCAGCTTTGAGTGGGTTAAAGCAATGAGTTTGTTAATACCAGTTAAAATCAGTTGCAAAAGGTGTTATCAAACTTGTGAAGAGGAAACGCTGATTGACGGAAGCAGGTTAAATCCTTGGGTCTCCGAAATATTTTGTGTAAAATGACAGCTGATCTGGGCAAACTTTTTTTTTTTTTTAAGTGAGCAGTTGTATTCAAAACAAATGCTTACCTAATATTGCTGTCTAGTATGTTTAGAACTTGATCTCAAATTAATAGGATTCCTACTCTTGCCTTCAGTGGGATTTGGACCATTATAGTCTAAATAAGGCTAATACCACCTTCTGAACCAGATAACTTTATTAATAGTTTTGTAACTTTAGCTTTTCATTTTTGAGGATAGTCATTGCAGGACATGACACTAGAATGAGAGCTTGTCTCTTGGTCTGAATTGTAGATCATGCCCCTTTCTTTAATTCTCTGAACACAAAATGACTCTGGAAGTCAAAATTTAGGCTGGATGAGAAACTGGGCAAAATGTGAGTTGATATGGTACCAAAAGAATGGAATGTGAAAACTAAAGGTAACAATTTCAAAGTTGTTCGGTTTGGTATTTTTTTTTTGAATAAGCATTTTGGCTTTTTTTTTTTTCATACAGTCTTTCTCATTACTATTCTGGGGATTCAATATGCTCAGAAGAGAACAAGTTATTGGCAAACATTTACAATACACCTTGTATCAAAGGTCCCAGATGATCATTAAGAGCTCTATGTACAGATGCATGCTTTAGGACATGGGGACACATAAATATGCCACCCACTTCTGCAAAAACAAGTGTTTGAGGACCCTAGGGCACTCGCCTCCTGTAGGAAGCGAGGGGCAGGTGTAATGTGGGCACTCTGTCTTCCTTCACTCTTTGAAAACTCCATGGAATGTGCTTAGAAACCTCCCATGAATGTCAAAGGTGTCCAAAAGGTGACCATCCTGCCTGCTTAATGGAGGCAATGATGAGTGTAATCTCCTTTCCAGAAACCACAGCAGAAAGCTCCCCAGTTCTTATGGCAGACTTTCCATTGACTATAATGATGTTCTGGTTTATCTCAAAGGTTTTTATCTCAAAACCTTGATTCTCCTGTGGAAATTTCCCTTTATAATAATGATCTTTCCTACTGTTAACCGTTCTTACTCAGCACACCATATTTTTAAACTAGAAATGTTTTTAAGTTAGTATTGAGTTTACTAGATGGATAATTTCAAATGGCCACAGATTAGTTTGTCTGGTAAGATAATTTCTCGTGTGGATGTTGCATAACTATAACCCAAGTGACACTTTGAGAAAGAAAGAGAAACAATTTTATGCAGCTTATACCAAGTCTAGAAATCTAAAAAGTCTTGGATAGCTGATGTCCTTAAAGGAGTTGTGCATACTCTCTCCACGGTAGACTGCAAGTCCCCAGGTACACTGTATATCCCCACGTCTACCCTGATCTCAGCCTGTTTATCCGGAAGCCTGACATATGCAGTGCATTAGTGCATCAGATACAAGCTACTTTCTTTGCTAAAAGAAGCAATGTAATGATTTTCACCAGAAACTGATCTCAGAAGTGTATTTTGGTGTTATCAAGTATAATGCAAACTTTTAAACACAATTTAGAGTTGTGGCTGCAATTGTAGTATCTAAAGGATTTATCTGAAATAGTCATGTTTCTTGAGGTAGCCACTTGAACAATATATAGCCTTAAAAAGAGAAGAAGTCCCAGCTAAAAGCTATTTGAAAACAATGTAGCCCACAGGGCAGCCTGAGATAAGCTGATTCTCCTTTCATTGTTTCTTAACCATCCATTAAAAGCTAAATTCTCTATTCTGCCCCTATTTGCACCCTGCGGATCCTAGAGGTTTGTGGAATGTGAATGAAAGGCACTACCCGAAACTGTCATTCCAATTACAGTTTGACATCCATCTTCAAGAATCCAGTGCCTAAAGAAAATATAAAATAGAGGAAAAGAAAGGCTTACTTGGGAAAGTAGGAAAGAAAGAACATGTGGCCCACATAGGTATGTTGTGTGCTTTCATTTCTGAAATGTTTTGTAGACTTGGACAAAAATTGGGTGCATAGGTCAAAGCAGTCCCTATGCAACTTTAACTTGCACAACCAGCATTTACTAAGCTGATCACCATCCGTTATCACTGACCTTGGCAATACTACAAGAATCCTATATTCACATGGATAAACTCTTCTCCGCAACTTCACCAACATATTAGGGATAAACAGGCTTTACTTCAACATCTGGCATATGTGATTTGTATCTGTCTATTTTTCATTCAGGCTACTCTTTCCACCTCTCTTTGGACTGTGATTGCTTCTCCTCCATTTCTTCTGCTGTGTGCAATGTAAGTAAGTTTTCAAGAGATCAGTTTATTCAGGAGAGAAAGCTGACAGTGAATAATATCCGAGAGAGCAGGCTTATGTTACCCCAATTAGTCATGAAGAACTATGCAGAAAAATATGAAATGTAAAGGACTTACTGAAGACTGGAGAAAAATCCTCTAGGTTAGACTGAATTGTACGGAAGATACTATTACCCTTTGTATATTGTTCTCTACATAACAACTGTTGGGAAAGAAAAAAAAAAAAAAACCTGTGTGACTGATACAAAACTGTGCTTTTTAGTACCTCTAAAAATATTTCAGTTGAGAATCTTAACTTAAATTCTGATAGTTATCTTGATTATTGTGCAAAAAGCATGAAAAATATCTTTGCATAAAAGCAATATAAGCTTATTAATATTAAGGATAAATAGCTGTGACTAGCACACTGGTGTTATATTAAGACCATCTCAGTATCATTCCTGTGCCAGACTGTTTGTACACTCAGTATCAGAAAAGCACATTGCTAGGTATTACTGAAAAATAAATTATTCTTACAAAGGGTGAGATTGAAGTAAGCATTGCCAGAATGAAAATGCAATTCTTCGAAGATAAGTTACTCTAAGATCATATAGTTTAGGAAGTGTTTAGAGTTTTCTTTTTTAAGAGCTGTTGCAGATTTAATATTTCTTCTATAATAGACTGTCTATGGGGAAAAAAAAACTAGTGCACTTACTGCTAAGCCATTTATCATATATGTTCAATGTCTATTTTGTATCTTTTGTGTACCATTAAAATTCATTGCCATTTTAGTAGAAATTGAGTATTATAGAAAATAAAGAGCAACATTAAGGCACAAGAAAAATTTAAAACATTACATATATAGAATAAATACCTGTGTATGTCCTGATTTCAGACACTAAAATAATTTCTTGACCAAAGCAGGTTGCTGCACAATCATATGTTTTATGTGCAAACACAGGCAAAGCAGGATGTTCACGGTTTTCACATTTAGCATTAATACTCTGGGATTACGCAGCTGAAGAGTTTGACTGATTAACAACAGTGCTTTTGTTTATACGGTGCTAAGGTGAAGCAGTCCAGTGACAACTGTATTATTTCTTGCCTTTTCAGCTGTCCACACTTGTGCAATAAGTTCAATATCCTGTCAGGTTTCATCATGTATCCTCTTTAGTATCGCATTGTGTNTCAAATGCAAGTTCTGCACCACTGGCACCTCTGTTTGAAGGTGGGGAGGTCTCAAGGCAGTCATGGGCTGAACACAATGCACAGGGCTGGCTCTGGAAGCAACAAGTACATATGAAAACACAAGGGACAAATGACCCTGGACTCAGGGCTCAAGGAAGAGATTTTCGCTTTTGAGGCCCGATTAAGATTAGTTTCAGATGACTTTGAGAAGGATTAGGGAGGTTACACTACTAGTGTGTCCCAGATTGATCAGCAGGATAAATTCTCTATTCTGCCCCTATTTGCACCCTGCGGATCCTAGAGGTTTGTGGAATGTGAATGAAAGGCACTACCCGAAACTGTCATTCCAATTACAGTTTGACATCCATCTTCAAGAATCCAGTGCCTAAAGAAAATATAAAATAGAGGAAAAGAAAGGCTTACTTGGGAAAGTAGGAAAGAAAGAACATGTGGCCCACATAGGTATGTTGTGTGCTTTCATTTCTGAAATGTTTTGTAGACTTGGACAAAAATTGGGTGCATAGGTCAAAGCAGTCCCTATGCAACTTTAACTTGCACAACCAGCATTTACTAAGCTGATCACCATCCGTTATCACTGACCTTGGCAATACTACAAGAATCCTATATTCACATGGATAAACTCTTCTCCGCAACTTCACCAACATATTAGGGATAAACAGGCTTTACTTCAACATCTGGCATATGTGATTTGTATCTGTCTATTTTTCATTCAGGCTACTCTTTCCACCTCTCTTTGGACTGTGATTGCTTCTCCTCCATTTCTTCTGCTGTGTGCAATGTAAGTAAGTTTTCAAGAGATCAGTTTATTCAGGAGAGAAAGCTGACAGTGAATAATATCCGAGAGAGCAGGCTTATGTTACCCCAATTAGTCATGAAGAACTATGCAGAAAAATATGAAATGTAAAGGACTTACTGAAGACTGGAGAAAAATCCTCTAGGTTAGACTGAATTGTACGGAAGATACTATTACCCTTTGTATATTGTTCTCTACATAACAACTGTTGGGAAAGAAAAAAAAAAAAAAACCTGTGTGACTGATACAAAACTGTGCTTTTTAGTACCTCTAAAAATATTTCAGTTGAGAATCTTAACTTAAATTCTGATAGTTATCTTGATTATTGTGCAAAAAGCATGAAAAATATCTTTGCATAAAAGCAATATAAGCTTATTAATATTAAGGATAAATAGCTGTGACTAGCACACTGGTGTTATATTAAGACCATCTCAGTATCATTCCTGTGCCAGACTGTTTGTACACTCAGTATCAGAAAAGCACATTGCTAGGTATTACTGAAAAATAAATTATTCTTACAAAGGGTGAGATTGAAGTAAGCATTGCCAGAATGAAAATGCAATTCTTCGAAGATAAGTTACTCTAAGATCATATAGTTTAGGAAGTGTTTAGAGTTTTCTTTTTTAAGAGCTGTTGCAGATTTAATATTTCTTCTATAATAGACTGTCTATGGGGAAAAAAAAACTAGTGCACTTACTGCTAAGCCATTTATCATATATGTTCAATGTCTATTTTGTATCTTTTGTGTACCATTAAAATTCATTGCCATTTTAGTAGAAATTGAGTATTATAGAAAATAAAGAGCAACATTAAGGCACAAGAAAAATTTAAAACATTACATATATAGAATAAATACCTGTGTATGTCCTGATTTCAGACACTAAAATAATTTCTTGACCAAAGCAGGTTGCTGCACAATCATATGTTTTATGTGCAAACACAGGCAAAGCAGGATGTTCACGGTTTTCACATTTAGCATTAATACTCTGGGATTACGCAGCTGAAGAGTTTGACTGATTAACAACAGTGCTTTTGTTTATACGGTGCTAAGGTGAAGCAGTCCAGTGACAACTGTATTATTTCTTGCCTTTTCAGCTGTCCACACTTGTGCAATAAGTTCAATATCCTGTCAGGTTTCATCATGTATCCTCTTTAGTATCGCATTGTGTGAATTTGTATAGTTGTATATTAGAATCTTTTTTAATTAAAAAAAAAAAAAAAAGTCGATTTCCTCATCACAGTAAAGATGCTGTGGTTACCGTGTCAATCGGGCACGGATAGTCAAGTCCATGATAAGGGATCTCAGGTATGCTTGGTATCTGGCCAGAAGATTAAAGTTTTAGAAATTAATGCCACCAGGACAGTTGAGGAAAACAGCTGCAACTTAGGACCTGNAAAAAAAAAAAAGTCGATTTCCTCATCACAGTAAAGATGCTGTGGTTACCGTGTCAATCGGGCACGGATAGTCAAGTCCATGATAAGGGATCTCAGGTATGCTTGGTATCTGGCCAGAAGATTAAAGTTTTAGAAATTAATGCCACCAGGACAGTTGAGGAAAACAGCTGCAACTTAGGACCTGGTAATTTTTTTTTTTTTTTTTTTAAGGCTCAAGGGAAATGCATAAGGCTGTGTCTGTTACTTTAAAAATGTTAGTATATTTGATTCTCCCTCATGTACACACATTGCTATTATCCTTCAGAAAATTCCAGTTGAAAACGTGATAGCAGGCATCTGGCATGGTTGATCAGGACTATCTAAACATGCCAGCGGTTTTAGTGTTTGTATACTGTGTTTGTCACTGTGACATGGGACCTGTGATATTTGCAATCTCCATAGTCTAAGCTTTCTTTGAAAAGTAGTTAGCAGCACAATGTGATCCCTGAGCTTGGCGTATGTTTGTTTTCATCAGTATGCAATAATCCACCTTCGCAGGATAGCTGTGTGAGCTGCAAAATTTAAATGCTGTTCTTGCCTATGTTCTCACTGGAGATGCTGAACCTAGCTATATTTCTCCTCTGAAAGAGCAATGAATCTGATAGTTGTCAGCAACCTGAGATTTAGATGCTAACTTTTCCCCTTGTGTTGCTGTGTATTGATCTCCTTTATCCTAATTTCTGTTTGTTTGTTGTTCAGTTCACAGTCTCCGAGTAAGCTAATCTGTTTAGATTTTTATGTATACACATGGCTCTGGTTTAGGTTTGTGTTTGCTTTAGGATGGTAGAGTTCAAGAGTAATCAAGGTGTCTGTTACATGAGGTAGACTCCCTACTGTACACACACCGCTAGGGTACTGGAAACCTTTGATAACTGAAGCTTCACCATTTGTTTCTTTTTGCCCTGAAACTTCGATTTGGTAAAGTGTAATTCATTTATAAAAAGTAATACATAAAGTAACAAAAAAAAAAAGAAAAAAAGTAACTTGGGCACAGTAGTCAGTTGGACTTTTTGTAGGATACCAAAAGGCCACCAAATCATCGATGCTTCTCCCTCTTGATGTGACACCTAACTGCTCCAGATCGTCCCTTTGGCCAGTGCACCGTTCCTCACTGCTGCTTTCGAGAGTTTTTAAGGTCAATAGGATTTTTCCTTCTCTACTGTCGTTTCATGCTAATTGTCCCAGAGGTATAAAGTAAAAACCAAGAACAGAGAACAAGTAAATAAATAGAATAGGTTGAGTATCCAATAGGAGAAAAAAAATTGCTAATAATTGCTAGTAAATTGATGGTAATTGCTAAAAATTCATAGCAATTTTTTTGCTTTCATATAAACAAATTACTAAAATATGTTGCTGTGACTTATATGTCCCCATTTCATCTCACTCACTAAATGGTTATTGCTCCACACTTTAAAACTGTTTATATACAATTCTGTAACAATCTCGCTGTATGACAAACTCACATTAACATCTCTAACTTGGTGTTTGGAGCATTTGCACTCACAGAAGGTCTGTCTGGAAGGCCTCGAAGATCAATGAGAATTTTTCCATTACTTTCAATATGCTTGCTGTGAATCCCAAAGTGAAAAGTAGCTTGCAGGGAGCCTGGATATTTGAGCAGGCTGGTACACAGAAGTAGGAAGTGCCAGACTGCAAAACTCTGGGAAATGTTTTTCTTCCCAGACAGACTGCTGGCTCCATGTGAAGCTTCTGCCTGTGGTCTCATGCAGTTGGGACTACCAAGCATTTAGCAGCAGTGACAACGAAGGCCTGACCTCCACTCTAGCGCTTTGGCTGCCACAGTATCTCTATCACTTCACCCCCAAACGAGTGAATTTTAAATTTAAAAACAAACAAAAAAAAAAAAATAAAAAAAAAGAAATAAAAGAAAAACACTAATGGCTCTTTTATGCACTTCAGTAAGCATTTTTTTCTTTCAAATTCATAACATATGCTGTGCCATGTATTTTTTTTCTCCTCCACTGCCCTCTCTACTCTCTCCATTCTCTAAGGGAACGGAAATTTTAACAATTTTTCCTCTGCTGTGCATGAGAATACCATTCTGAGTTGTGCTGTGTCAGTCAAAGCTCATCACTCCACAGTCAGGCATATCAGCCTAATCCCGCCACAGAATTCTGACTTTCTCAATCTGAGAACTGAGCTTGTCAGCCAACAAACAGCATCAAATTCGTTGTGCCACATGTTGAATGATGAAATGCGTATACCTTTTCTGGCTTCTAAATTCTCAGCAGTTCATATGCTTCTGTGATGGGAATCTCAAAAACTTGCTTTAATTTTAACGCTTAAAGTTTAGTTCTAATTTTGTTAGAATATTTTTTCAGACAAAACATGGAATACTGTTCTGACAATGTTAAGGCACTGTTTTTAATTGGTTTTGTTTCAAAATGTTCTCTTTGATTTTTTTTTTAATTTAGTATTATAAAATCACTGTTTTTAGTGAATGAGTTACAAAACACTTAGGATTAATTTCTTCTCTTTTTTTTTTTTTAAATTTAAAATTCTTTTATAAGACGAAATGTCAACACGTTATCCAGGAAACTTCAGTATAACACTAAGCAGAGTAGACTTTAACATGTATCTCAATGAAATACTTTGTTCTAGCATTTGCCATGCATGTTAATCACATGTCTGATGTTTCCTATGTGATCTAATAAAAAGATAGTGATATTCTGGGGATAATGAGCTTGATAGAATGCATTTGCATTAGTATTTTGTTTAATGTATGCTATACAGGGTATAATGGATCATAAAAGGAATGCAAATCAAACAAAATTAGGCTAAATAAAGAACAAAGTCAATTCCTTTTGCTACAAAACCCGGGTAGCCACCAAGTGCATTCAAAGATCCTAAAGCATCCCAAAACTTTCAGCATTTCTCAGCCTTCCATATTTGCAGTGTAAATGCTTAAATAAAACATTTCAGTACAAAAAGATAAATATACACACAAGCACACGTTCACAAACATTAAACCTCACATCCAATTTAAGTGCCATCTAGATCTTCAGAAAACGTCATGAATAAAGATTTTATATCCATCATTACAAATTCAAAAGAAAACAAAATATTTGAGAAATATAAGTAGGGGAAGTTTAATAGACATCAAATCCTTTCTTTTAAATACACAGGTACCTCCTTTCATGCCTTTGTCAGCTTGCTTTTTAGTGTCATGTGCGTGGCTCTACATAACTTGCTGCATAATTGCTTTTAAGCACTAGCTTCTAAAAGGGGCACTGATTTCCATATCTTTACAATGTACTATCCACAACTGACAATTCCTGCAAATGTTCCCTATTAGTTCAATAAGCATGGGCCTGCAAAATGATGCAAGTCTTAGATCTAATTTACTTCATGTTGACCCTTCTCTCAGAACAAACTGCATTCTGTTATTCCCAGTGCTCCAGATTAAAATCTTGAAAATTGCTACCCCTTGAGCAATTTTAATGGGGGACCAGTTCAAAAACCTAGGTTCTGCCTTGCTGTTGACTTTACTGACTTGAATGAGCCTCCTTGAAAAGCTTTGTGCTGGCCTCTGCTAAATGTCCTTTGGCACATAAAAACAAATGGTGAGGAAGGAAGGTAAAATCTGTTTGTGCTTTTTTTTTTTTTTTTTTTTTTTTTTTTTGNTTTTTTTTTTTTTTAATGGAGGTCATTATAGCTGTTTGTTAATTCTACTGGGAGGATCAAATTCTGCTCTCTAAAGGCAGTGTAAATCCACTGAATCCATTTGAATTGCTCTGAATTCACCCCAGGTAAATGCCAAAAGAATTTTTCCCCTTTGATTGCAGTTGTACACTGTTAAATGTGTTAAACAGGAAATCAGAACTCCAAAAGACAAAGAGTTAATTAGGACACAGCTGAATATATAAACTAAATAAATTATCCAGGACATATTGTGCCTAAAGAAGTGGTGCCAAGCATAGCTATTCTGAAAAGCTGTCAGATGGATGCGTTCTGTGGTTTGCATAGCAGATATAGACTTCTGACTGCCTCCCTCGAGTCTGGCACTGTTGGTGCTACGTAACCTTAATTGAGATCTGCTTCCAAACTCTTCTCTCTCTTTTGCTGTTGGCAGTCATTTCTACCTGTAAGTGGATGAAATTCCAGATGTGGTAACTCAAAGCTGCAACATACACTCCCGAAAGTGATATGTGATAGGAATGCTTAATATTGAAATTCCTTGGAAGTACTAAACTAGCACTTGTCATTTCTTCTGTGAAAAGGAAAATAAACCTTATTTTCTAAACTGAACGAGACCTAGTATAATTGTGTGACAAAGTGAATACCAGACACATAGTGCCAAAGTGTCTAAAACATAAAAGCCAAACAAAACATCCAAGTCTGTCTATTTTTCTCCTCTTTGCTGTTCAAACAGTTGACACACATGCCTTCCAAGGCTGACTGTCTCTCTAAAAGTAATTGTAACACTAATTGTCAGAATGATGAAGTCTGCTAAGACATACATACCAATGATATGAGTCAGCAAAAAATACATCCAGCTGCTGTACCATTGTGTTCTTAAAAGAGTCCTGGGGTTGGCACAATGCAACAGTTGGGCTTTTTTTTTTTTTCCTTTTTTTTTTTTTCCCCTCCCTCAAGGACCACAGGTCGTAATTCCATTTTGTCCTTCTGATCATTAACTTCAAGGGATAAGAAGAATGATTTCACTGGAACATCTCAAAACAATTACAGCCTTGGTTTAACTTTGGTGACTCCTGCTCTTTGTGTCTCTCTGAACTGTGAGGTAGACCCTTTTCTGCTTACTTCTGTGTTGCCACAGTCTCTCCCTGCTCTACCATCTCTTCTTGCACCACCTGCCCTTTTATCAATGCTTTCACATTATGTTGTTTAAAATCTTTAGACTATGTTGTGCTTTCTTAGGATGTATTCAGCATTTTGCTTTGCTTTAAAGAATATGTCGACAGAAGAAGGAAGAAGATAGGGTCTGGTTAGCTATCTTGGATACTCTAAAGATACTTTTGAAAATCTCCTTTTCAGAGTTTATATTTTCTCTGATACGCTCTGATTGTTATTAAGCAAAAGTACAAAATGAAAAGTCGCCATCACTCCCTGTCACTGCTAAAAAATGCCTCTGGTAGTAATGTTTTCATTTACATTTTTAATTCATACTAAAAGTAATTATTAACATGTTTTGTGATGACATTTAAATATTATTATAAGTCATAGTCAGTATTCTTTTGCCAACTGCAAACCAGTTTATAGTGCAGTATTCCTTGGGTAAACTGGTCTTTTAACCGTATGACCATGACTAGCATTGGCATTCATTGAAAGCAAAGTGCATCCCCTGATTTCTTATTTAA
>VXAL01011429.1:3334-29822 GCA_013399475.1 Chauna torquata | reverse complement strand
AGCATGTGGGATTTCCCAAATTCTCTAGAATTTCCTCTGGTTCTTCATGCCTCCCAATTCTTTCCATTCAGGAAAATGTTGTGGAAGAATGGAGGACACATAACGTGTTTCAAATAATGAAAATAATTAAATAAAGTATTAGCATTTGCACTCCTTTATTAGTAGTTACAAAATGAGATAAGTGAATAAAGTTGCAGCCTAATTAAACCATATTCGTTTTATCTTATCTATTTCTTCCCAAGTGTCCTGGATAGCTGTACCTTATAAAACAGTTATCAGAGCTGCCTGAAGAGCAAACTCTCATTAGGGAGATACTACTAAGCAATGCATTTTTTTTTTTGTATGCCATATCCACCTGCAAAATGGAGTCCTTTCGTACCGAAGTACAAATAGAATAAAGAGGTAAAATAAAATGAAGACATGCTGTCTGTTCATTGTTAGAATGAGATATTTCTCCAGTGACAGAAAAACAAGGGAGTCCTGCATGACACGCTATTATTTCTCTGTTATCACCTCTCCCTGAGATACCACAAGCCCCAGAATATTTGGTGTTTTCCTTATCATCCTTGCTGTAGTTGTTGCGTGCCTGTATAAGAATCCCAAATTTCACTCTTAAAAAAGAACGCTCTTGCACTCATTTTGGGGTGAGAATTGATTCATGACTGTTCACAGCTTGGGTTGCTGTTACAGTTTCTAACCTACCTTAATGATATTATCTAATAGCATTAACCAGGGATTTTGACAGCAAAAACAACTACTTAGAAGTGTAACTAGCTCACTCTACAGATACTTGTAAGAAAAGCTATATTTCAAGCACTTGCCATGTCTGCTGTTTCAAAAACTTGAGAGTAGCATCTTATTTCATCCCCAAACATTTCATTTTGACCCATTCACCAAAAGCATTTACTTCAGTCTCAGCTAGCTGCAAAACCATTTGAGATTATCTTGCCAGAGAAGGAGCCTTCATATCCTGCTCCACTTTAAAAGCACCTTTCCTCTTTACATACCTGAAGGTAAATACACTATAAAAATGCCAAGGCCTACCACAGTTCAGATATTTGAGTCTCATGAAGAAAAGGCACACAGAGAACCTGAATAGATGCTGCTCATGAACTTTTCAAAGAATGCAAGAACATAATTCTTGCCTCTCCTAGGTGAGCAAGTCATCAGCTTACTCCTAATTCATTCCTCTCTTAACAAGCTTACAGAGCAAACCACTACAGAGAAGAGTGTGCTTTAAAAAGAGATCAGCAGCAACCGCACTCTCCAGCTGTGCTGAGAATCTTCTCAGGAGACGAGATCTATGCATGGCCTTCCTTACGGTGCAGTGCAGCATTTAACATTAAAAAAAAAAAGCGGCAGCAACAATATCGTTAAAAATTCCTTTCTTTTACTTTACAAAGCAAAGTATGAATAGGTTTGAGCAATATTTCTAAGAATAAAGCAAATACCTAATCAGGCTCCAGAGATGGCACCTTTAGAGTAAATGTTATGTCCATGTTGAGATCTCCCTGCTCGTGAAAATAGGGGTTTTACCAGAAATGATAACAGATGCTTATATTTACTAGCATTAGCAGATGCCACTTTATTAAAGACAGCATCGGAATGAATCCCTTGAGTTTGAATTTCATGAAGTTTGTTAAGGAAATATTTTTGAAAAGAGAGGGAGAAACTATGTTTTAATGATGTTCACATGTTTCCCCAACGAGTGAAAGCTGATACGTGCAGGCGTTGAAAGCATTACATGCTAATTTCATTAAAGTGGGGGAGGGTACCTAGAAAATGCACAAAAGTAAATGCCGTTGACCTCACTTGTAAGAGGCTGAAAAGGAACCTGCTCTGGCAAGCTGAGGCTTTTTGCCTCTGTAGCAGCTAGGTGGGTGATGGCTGTCTTGGAAAATTTATGGTATCATTTTATTTATAGCAGATGTCCCCTTAAAGCAAACATTTTTTGCTTTATGCTACACAAATCTTATGGATAATTACAAAATGTAATGTGGTGGTTCAGTAATGATGCAGACGTCAACAGTATTTTCAAAAATGAATTATGACTGAAAAGAGGAAAAAAGGTCCTGATACTGATCTAAGGCTTGAAGATAAAAGGTTAATCAAAACAAGACTTTTGCTGATGCTTTCTAGAAACTTGTTGTTTTAAGGACAAAAGGTAAAAGTTGAAACTTTACATGAAGCCCACTAAATAAATCATCATTTATCCAAAATGAGTCTTGCAGTTCCAATAAAGATGATTAGATGCCAAAATAAGCCTGAAGTAGTGTGAGTAGTTATGGTCAAGAGACCTATAACCCAAGAGTTTATTTTGGATATGTATCTTTTATTCAAGCAGAGAAACAGTGTTATTTGCGTTTCTTGCTCTACTTAAGTAAACCAAGTTCACATCATCAATTCCGTTTTCTTAGTGAAACTCATATGAAAGACCTCCGTTCATTTAAATTATGGTGATGTTTTTTCCTAAGCAGGCATTGCTGAGCTGCATCTTGCAGAAATTTCATCATCTCATACCAACTACAAGAATCAAGAACAATTAAACCAAACACTGTAGTCCCACAAAAAGGTTTTACTAATAGAGAGAATGGCTAAACAGAAAGTACCACCTTTCTATATTAAAATTTTAATTTCCCATGTTAAACTCTGTTAAAACTTGATCCTTCAAGCCCTTGAAGCTGAACAGCTGCTGTTGGTTGGGTCTTTGTTTCATTAATATTCTCCCTTAATTAGTGAAGTTTAAGGTGGAAATAAATGAATTGTGGTAAGCCAAATGCAAATGGACAGAAATAATACATCTGTGAATTTGCTGTTCATTATGCATGGTTTGTAAGAATGCGTATTTCAAAAAGAAAGTCATTGAAGTAATGCTGCTGTTCTGTTTTGCAGGTCTTTGTGACATTTTAAGCAATAAAATGGTTTAATCTCTCTGGATTGCAGCAGCAGAAACCCCTCACAAGGACAAGAGATTGACAGAATTTTTAATAATATATTTTTACTTATGTCACATATTTGTAATTTCAAGGACATGATTCACAATGACCCTACTGCAATGTTGTGTAGGCATTGTTCTACACTGATTTGCATTAATGTCTACAGAAGTGTTTTCCTCTTTTAGTACTGCTTCAGAGGATATGCTTGTCATTAAAATTCTGGTCACAGATGCGGGTTAAAATATCTCTAACCTTTACAAATGTATTATGTGGCACTACTGACATAGCTTTTATTGCAGATAAAATCTATAACAAATTCTGTGTGTGACAGGAGAGGAACATGATTTTGTATTAAATTCAGATGATAGAGATGCATTCCTTGCTTGTATGTTTAAAATGTTTTGGATTTAGTAACAATGAGTTAGGTTTTCTACTCTGTTGCATTAGAAATCCATTAAATCTATTCACTTTGTTTTAGTTTGTTATTTTGATAAGTTTTTCTTAGACAGGCTTTCAGAATAGGGCATAAAACAATGGTAAGAATTCAAGTCATTTCCAGTCTTTGTTGAGTCCCTCAGAAGTAAACAAGAAATCAGTTTATTAGGACAGGCTGCCTAACATATATCATTGAAAATTTTTGATAACCTACATTAAATGCAGCCTATGATCCTCCACTTCTGTTTCCTAACTTACATTGATATTCCTATGCCTAAANTCTTTAACTACAATGTGTTCTCTTCAGGAAAAAGGAATTGGGAAAGAGAAGAATTTAACCAAAGAATAAAATTCAATTAACTAATAGTGGTTATATTGTCTTTAGTTTCTACCCTGGGAACCAGGCACTACATCAGAAAAGATACAGGAAACTCTTTTCCATCCTAGTCACAGAGCTGGGCTGCAAGGATGAGGTTGGGGCAAGAGGAGCAATGCTGACTTGAAAGCCAGTGAGGTCACTGGGTCCAAATGGATGTATGTGGTCTGAAGGGCTCATAAGGGTTGAGGAGGATTTCACTCAGATGCCACAAGATCTCTGAATCTTTGGTTTTTTGAGCAGTTTTCTCTCCTTGTACAGTCCCTAGCACCTTGAACATCCCTGAACAGTCCAGGATTATGGAGTAATTCACTGCACATTTAAGAAGAAGTAAGCTCTTTTAGAAGTTGACACAATTGTCTATGGACTGTTGTTGAAGCAGGCTGTATTGACAATAAAAATAGAGAGAAAAACTCACAAAATTTGATTATTTAGCAATACTCAGTGAGCAAAGGGTGTGGGGGAGAGAACCAAACAAAAAGAAATAAAAAGATGGCACAGGAACGTACAGAATTACTGAATTTTAGATGGGATGAGAGATGGGATTTGGCTAATTCAGATGATACAGACTTGATTCTGAAGGCTTCCAATGCCTTTTTCATGCAGAAGGGAGATAGTTTGAAAAGGAATTCTCAGCCTGTAATGTATCAAAAATATACGTTGTTCATCACTGAGGTGTTGTTGAGTGTTTAACAGTCACCACAGCTGACATGGGATAACAGTTGTTCAGAGTTAGAAGAGTAACCTCCTGCACATTAGGTGTACACTCAGAATTCAAGGAAGAAACCACTCAACATTTTTAAGTGCTGTGCTCTTCTTATTTAACCCTTCCTGCAGTCCAACAGGAATTTGTCACAGTAATTACAGGCTGGATATTCAAGTGTAAGAGCTGGGATATGGCCCAGGAAATGGCCCACCACTGAGTTGCCATCTGCACCCCTACACTCATTACAAGGCTGCTCTACGCTGGCACACTACTGAGAGCTAAGGAATAGGTCATGATAACAGATGCTTTGTGCCCCATAGGTGGGCAGTCAATTCTTCTCAGTGCCCTCTCACAGTTAATGTTGGTTTGTAATATCTCAAGTCAACTTCTGTTCGTAGCAAATCCTGCATAAGTATGTATATATTTTGACATTCTGATTTAGACACAGCAGAATGTATACTTAGTAACTTATTTCCTCATCTGGAAAACAGTGAATTAAAATCAAGAACTCTCAGTTTATTTCAGTGCTTCCAATTATGTAATTGATGAGTTTTCAACCTCTCTGAACTCACACCAATAAGGCAGCCAGAAAGCCACAAAATAGAATCTTTGTAAAAAAAAAGTATTTGACCAGTGATAGCATTGAAATGTTTCTCCTGAAAATTGCAAGAATATGAGGGGCTTCTTGATGGAAACAATATTATGAAGATAAAAGGTCCCCAATCCTGCTGCAGAATTTTATCTGTACTTCACTTACCTAACAGGATTACTGGAAGAGATACCAATGACTGTTTTTGTTGTTTTAATTTTGTTTATTTTTGTCATGATGCTAAATCATATCCAGAGTCCTACATGGAGGTCGTTGATTTGAGATGTACAGAGGATACTAGATGAGGCCTGTTCTAAACACCAAATTTTCTTAATTGTAGAATGGGAAAATTATGTTGAAGCTTTGTAAAATTGTTTGAGAAATTCTAAAGAAAAATGTTGTACGAAGAATAAATATACGTAATGTTTGTATGACAACAAATATCCAAACAATGCATTTATATAAAAATACATATTTGTAATAAATTTCCTGTTATTATTACATTTTAAGTTATATTTTATTCACTATATTATTAACATACATTTTAATATCAACACCAAAGCCCGATGAAAAACACTTGTAAGAATCCCATTTACTTTTTTTTCACTTTGTGACAGGTTCTAACACCACTGACAGCAATTTCATAAAGACGTTAATGAATTTTACATGATATTCATGAGAACAAATGTATTTCTCATCAAATAAGATCAGAAAGGAGTAACTGACTTTGCAAAAATGTTAAAATGTAGTATATTTCTGAGGGAACAATTTGTAGTAAGCTTGGGAGAAAGCTGATAGCATTTGTTCATATTGTAAATTATACAGTTCTTCTCCGTATAGTATACTGCTGCTGAAGGAGAAGGAAAGGGAGTTTGCCTCATTTTAATGCATTTTTCAGGGGTGTTGAACACAGATGAATACATTTGTATGTCTAAAATTAAGTGGCAAGGACAAAGACAGAAAATCTGCTATAAATAAAATTCCGAGACATTTCAGTCTCCATTGTCATTAAATGTTGGATGAAAAGATTGCTTAAAGTTTTTTCATCATAAACAACTACAATAAAAACTGTTTTTATTTCATTTTGCTCACTATCTGGTAGAAGCAAAAGCAGCAAAATATTACTGAATTGCTCTCTATTTGGCAAAAGAATAATTTTATTCTGTAATTATAAAAAACATTTTTCTTCAATTTTGACTGTTTCCTTTAACTACAGTCTATCTTTAAAACTACAAAGACAAATTCAGCCTGATTCAGATGTGTGGCATGCCACTGAAGTCAATGGAGCTGTCTCTGTATGACTGAATTTGTCTCTCTGTCTTTCCATCTGTCATATGCAGCCATGTCAGTGTGATTCACGACAAAGAGTGTCTCAGCACTGGCCAGATTGTGTGAGGTGCTGAGTGCCCTAAATTCAAACCAGCTTCAAAGTAAGACCTTGTTACTTCCTAGTGTATCTTGCTCTAAACAGATTATTTCTTGTATTTCTCCATAGTTACCCTACAAAGTACTTTGAACAGTACAAATATTGAGTTTAGCCAACTGCCAGATCCAGCATTAGTGATTTTGGATACCTCTGAGAAAAGTTGCATTTGGCTTATTTTTTTTTTGTTTGTTTGGGTTTTTTTTGATGCCCTTTTTCTCTCCACTCCCTTCTCCCCCATGCACATGCAACAATTTTTGTTCTTCTCATCATGCCCACTAAACACAAAGGGGGCCTTAGAGGTCTTTTGGAGGGTAAAGCATAGAATTCAGGCTGCACAGAGGCTGAATGCATGCAGAGTGCACGTGCATGCTTCTGCATCTCTGTGCTTGTCTTGGGGCAGGCGATATTTATATTCTCCACAATGTTTTCCTTTTGCAGAAGCAGAACCCAGCTGCCTCTGACTGTCATCATCTTGAAGTAGACCCTGTCATCATAAAAGAAAAGGCTAGCAATAAACTTATTTCACTTTTCAATGAATGCAAATATTCCTCTACTTCCAGGACCACCCTATACCAGTCAACGTTCACAGCTGCCATTCCTCAGAGAACAAATGTTCTTGCTATCTAAAAACTTGCTAGGTACACCCAATAGGACAGATCTTTAGAAATTAATATTATTCCTGCACAGGGAGTTTTGGAGCTAAATCCACTGAAGAAGAAAAACCTTGCTTACAGATACAGATGTGGGAAAGAAGCGGAGCTGGGTTATTTCGGTCCAAGCCAGGAGCAGCAGAGGAGGGAGCTGTGGTCTGCAGCCTGCACTGCACAGCTTGAGACAGCTTGAGACAGCAACCAGATGTGGCGTGGCTGAACCTGACCTCAGCCTCTTCTGACTGCTCAGGGCTGCCCAAGAGACAGCACCTTCCACTGTCAGACCCAAAATAATCCAAATAATGTTGGCATTGATAAATACCTAAATGTTCTAGATTAGAATAAATGAATGCAACCCTGCTCACTCCTCTCCAGGTTTTTGCAGTGAGATGAGATGTCTGCACCAATCAGATCTATTCTGCTGAATAAAGTGCCAGTACTTTAATAAAGCCATGAATATTCATAACAGGACAAAGCACACAACAAAGAGTCACCAGAGAGTGACAGAGGAACGAAAAAGTGGATAAGCTTTACACTCTTCATGGAGTAATTTCTTTGCATTACATAACCAAGTGGAAAAGGCTAAAGTGGTTGCTTAAATTCAATCTTCAATATTGCTTCTCTGCAAAAATAAAAGTGATGAATTAAAAAGTAAGACTTGCATGAAGAATAGGATTGTCTGCATTATTCCTGAGCAAACAGAAAACTAACCCAGAAAGATTTCTTTAAAAACTGATTTAGTTATTTGTTTGACTTTATTAGCTCTTCTTTAGCGATTTTGTTGATTTCTGCCTGTCATCCCTCTGCTTCAAATCAGCTTCAAGACTTATAGGTAGCACTGTTTAGTAGTATGCAAATCAGTTTTAATGAAAAAGAGCATCCTGAAGGCAGCCAGAAAACTGAAAGATTTAATTCATCCAGGTGCTTATACTCATGCCGACCTAAACTGTTCTCATTCACTTCTGAAAGGGAGAAGAGGAGCTAGATTGGTAAAACAAGAAGTGAGAGGAAGTAATAAAAATACTATAAGAAACAGGAGCCACTGGCCAAAAATAAAAAATAAAAAATAAAAAAGTAGCTAGATTTGCCATCCAAAACACCTGGGATGAGATTCTCAAAACAATATCAGTGCAGACACCAAATTGCCACTAGTAGTTATGGTAAATGAGTATCAAGATTCATTAACTGCTTGTGAAAAAAATCTCAAAATACGTGTGTTTGTCTTTGATTTTCAATCCAGGCACAGCTCCAGACACCTGGCATTAAAGACCATGTATCCACTGAATTAATCCCTCTCCTCTCGAAACTTGCTGTTGGTGCTGAGCAGGTGGAACCTCAGCTAAAAAGTAAAATTGAGGGGGCAGGAATGGTGTGTGTATTCCTGCTTACCTTAGGTGACCTTGGTTGCTCTTGGAAGGAATAGCTCTTTCTCTCTCTCCCTTTTTAGTACTGAGATAGTTAGAAAGACTAGCTCCCCAGGTTTGGTATTTAATGCTGGGTTTTGTGAATATACTCCTGGATTAGCAAACAACTTAAAATTCCTATTCCTTAAAAATGTATTTCTTGTTTAAGATCTTTGGCCTTATTTTATGCTTAATTTTATGTACTGTGTACAGTCACACTGAAATTTCTAGAAAAAAAAATTAGAAAACAGGAATCCAAACAAGAGCCTAAACCTTTTGGGTATCAAGGTATGAAATGGGAACATTCTTAGTTGAATGATTTATTTAAAATACTTGTGATATTGTTCCTGAAATTAAATAGCAAATCTCAAAATGGCACTTGCAAAATGAACATTTCATATATTAAAATACAGCATTGGAAACTGGGGAGAACAGAGGAGACTGCTGTATGATGTTGGCACAACCTGATGCATTCATTCCAATGGTCTTTTCTTTTGGTGCGTGGACTGAAACCAGAATGTGCTGGGGGGTACAAACAGGAGAAGAAACAAGGTGAAACAGTGCCGGGAAGATACCAGCAGTCTCCAAGTGTATCAGTCACTGAAAACGCCTCTCTGCCATGTCAACAGACCTCCTTTTTCGACTGCAAAGCCAGAGGTCAGAAAGCGGTGAAGTCACTACACAGCCCTGCCTGCAGCTCACGACGGGGCGGTGACAGCCCAGGACAGAGCCGCTGCCATGGGCCAGGGCACACAGCACAGGGCTTGCCCTGGAGGACGAAGCCCCAGCACACGAGAGCCCCAGGCACTCAGGGAGGGTGATACAGATTTCACTGCCATGCAAAAAGTGTGTGAGGGAGTTGCCAGGTGTCCAGCTCTCCCCTTGAGCCATTCCAGCAATTAAAGGCAGAAACACTGTGTTTACAGTAGAAGAGACGCTTAATCTTTTACAATGACAATAGACTGACTCTTTTGTCTTGTTTGATGACATCATATTTTTAAGACACAAGTGGAAGAAGTCGCAAATAGCTTTGAAAATACAGCAACACTTACATGAATACTTACAAATCCCCTTCCTTCACGGAGTTTAGCAGACGTGAGTTGCTTCAGTTAGTCACTCAAAAAAAAAAAAAAAAAAAGATCTGATAAAGCCATACAGAACGTCATGCTGTAATATCAAGCCACATAATCAGGCGTGATGACTACAGCTCTAAAGAGCTCACCATGCATTCTGGTATGAAACCTTGAATACTGGCAGATACAACTTCTAAAATGGAGGATTTCTGAAATTTGTGCTAATCTTGGTAAAACAATACCACATTAAACAAATCAAAAGTTTTAGATTTTTTATTTATTGTTTATCAATGCACATGCTGTTTTTCTTTTAATTCATTCTCTCTGAACTTATTTATGTATGTACAAGTTTTCACCTATATATTTAAAAGAGCAAAACTTCAGGCACTTTAGAAATTTCAGATCGTTGTTGCCAGAAATAGCTGGGCCTCTGACACAGATAATAAAGACAGAATAATTTTATGAAAAGGAAATCAAAATCTAAAATTTTTTTTAATCTAATGATCCAAAACATATGCAAGTTTAATTTCCCTAGATTTTGGTATCTTTCTTTTCAATTTGGTTTTAATTTTTTTTTAAATTGGAGAGTGGATAAGAATACAACTATTAGTAGAATAAACTTTCTCATATTGTCTTTTTTTCCTGAGAAATTATGATGTTTATGGGTGAAGTTGTTACATACTGGTATCTGAAAGTCTGTAGTATTCTACCTCATTCTGTCATTTGGTATTTATGATAATTTTGAGACAAAGTACGAGCATGCGAAAAATAAAAGACAAAATAATAGAGCAAAGAGGAAAAGTAACACACACTTTTAACAGCATCTTCTCTTTGGTTTTCATGAATTTACCATACTTTTCTTGTTGGTTTTGGTGTTTTTTCCCATGTTGGAAATGAGAATTTCTCTAGTGGAGATTACTTACCAGGACAGAGAATTCACAATTATTCACAAGTTTATCTCCTAACATATGATTTTACATATTTTTATTTTTAGCGTGTTTCATCTAATCGTATACTATGTTTACTACTATATAACTCAGGGTACTTTTAAGAGTACATTAAGGAGTATGAGCATAATCTTTTACTTGTTTTTGTGGTTTGTAAATTTTTAATATAGATTTTTACATTTTTTTTATTATTATTATTTTTGTTTGTTTGTTTGTTTGATAGAGGAATCAAAACTCAACAGAAATATTCTTCATACATGTGTAGTAGGTAATGGAGAGGGTTGAGAGCTCCTCTGAGAGTTCATACTATGGATTTGAGTGACTGAATGATTTGATGCAGTCCATACTCTTCAATATACAACTAGTTTTAGGTGATCTCTTAGGTATTCTAAATATACTGTGCAAAAAAACTCAGCTTCCATGTGCATGCTATTTTCTGTATTCATGCTTGTAGGAAATCTCCTTCTGATTTTACTCCCTTTGACAAACTTTAAGCAATCTTTATTAGGCCCAGGTCTCTGCATTGCTACTTTTAGTACATATACCTCTAAAGGAGGATGGTAAAAATGCTACTCTTCCAACACAGCTGTTTCTTTCAGCTGTGGCCAGCATGGATAAGGTCTTGATACTGTCTGCTTTTTTTTTTTTCCTGCAAAAGGAATTAAAATTAATATGGAAAGAGATAAAGGATGCAGTCCATCTTCTCTCAGGAGATTCCTTTCTTCATGAGTCCTATGAGTTTGCTTATGTGTCCTAACTCTCTTCTTATATGTGATTCAAATTTTTTGTATGCGTTATCATATATGGACAACCATCTAGGCTGAAACAAAAAGTAATTTTATATCAAATTTATAAGGCAAAGTATAATTTTTTCTAAGAACTGATAAATTAGTCATTAGGAGTAAGGAATACCCTTAAAATCTATTCCACATTCAAAAAATGGGGAAAAAAATCTTTATATTAATATTTAGCTTTAATCTAAAGTTTACACTAAGGGCTAGGGCTCAAGTTCTCATCTTTATATTTCTAGATTCTTTTTCCAGTATTGGCACCTGACATTCCTTGAAATCGCTGTGTTTCACGCCTTTTGATGCTTGGAGCCTCACAAGATGTAAGACTGTTTTTCATGATAAATTCAGAGGGTCAGTTAGCATAAATATGCATAACAGTATCTATGTGAAGGCATGCTGTTTTAACACTGGGGTACATTGTGTTATTTTATATTATTTCTTCGCTTCCTTTCTTTTCTCGCTTTCCCTCTTCCATACCCACTTTTCAACAATTTGTTAATTTTACTAGACTATATTCAGAAGCATGTTCATACTATTATCCCTGTTCTTTAACTAATGAAACTAAATGAATCTCCTGTTTGACCATTTCTTGCCTTAGTCTAGTTAAAAATGTATTTTGTTTCCTTTTGAGCTGGGTAACAGACTGGCACCAAGAAATGTGCTGAGGCCATTTATATGCAGATGATCTGCTGTCCTGCTTCTTTCAGTAGGTGCCATAAATTAGCATTCAAATTTTGCTACAATTTTGTCTTTTTTTTTTAAATTCATTTCATATGTATTTAATGCCACATCAGTCTCAGTTGCTCTGTAATATGTGCCATATTGTAGCAGCTTTTTAGCTGCCACCAATGATTTTCTCTTTCCTTTAGTGTGAGGTTTTAATTCTACTAACACTTTTGTTAATGAAATACATTTCACTTAATGGAATTAAATGCATAGCCTGTCTATTGCTCATTACATTATACAGTCTTAGAGTTTGGATTTAAATTTCACCTTTCTTCTATAAAGATTGTCCACCGCATTTTTGGCCTAACAGGCACTCTATGCTTTGGAAAAAGTGTGGGAAAGCTGTCATTACAAGTAAAATACCAGTAATAGTTTCAATGTTCTCTGGAATGTTCTATTTTATTCCTTTTTTCTTGTGTAACTAAATATGTTTAAAATGCATTTTCTGTCATTTCTTTGTGTGGTGTTTAAAAGGCTTAACTAGCAATCTGATGACCTACAGACATCATAGGTAAACCTCAAACTATTCAGAGCATCCATTCTTCCATTTTTGTATACAAATTATGAAACTGCTTCAGAGACTCTCTCCCAATTAAGAAAAAACTCCTGTATATCTGCAAGCATACACAAGAACGAAAGTTATAGAGGAATTTTCTAATGAAATACTTTCTCATCAGACACTGACTTTCCTTTTTTTTTTTTTTTTTTTTTTTATTTTTTATTTTTTTTGAAAAATTTTTTAAAAAAAAAAGAAAAAAAGTTTCCATTTAATTGTTGGGGGAAGTGAATTCTCAGCTTCTGAGTGGATTATTCTGGGGGAGAAGTCCATGTGCACAACCTAATATCTCTTTGGAAGGTTAAGCTTGAGCAGTCTCCAGGCTGGAACTTGAAAACCAGTTGCTTATAAGACAGGCTTTTTCTGAGGTGGTTCATTTTCTTCAGTCAGAAAATTTCTGACTGGCTCTGCCTCATTCAAGCAAAGGCTTCATTTAGAGGGTCGCCAAATATCTGGTTTCTTCCATTTTTGTTCTTAGGAAACCAGTTCATAGACTTCTTTCTGGAATTAATCAGCTCTGGGTCTGCTGGAAGTACTTCACATACCTTTGATACTGATTATTTTCGATATTTAGGTTTTAGTTACAATTTTAACATATATTTTTGATAAGCTATGGGAAATCCAGGAGCTTTTACTCTATCTGAATGTGTTTGCTTATTATTGATGTTCATGTCCGCCAATGTTGGAAATGGGAATAACCAAATATAGCACCAACAGCAAGCACATTTGTGTCTTTGCGTATTCGTCTGCCTTGTAGGTACTGAGTTGTACCTGCTGGACTTTCCTTTCTGGGACATGGCAATGTCCTATCAAGGTGATAGCCAGTTGTTAGAATGTGACTTTTCTGCCTCTATAACCATGGTTGGTTCTTTTCTGCTTTTCCATTGTCTAATCAACAGAGAATTGTTAACAGGTTGTACAATTGCCGAGCAAGCATGTTCACGTGGATTTAAATAAATGAAAGGGCCCTCTTTTATAAGTGAATCAAAATCAAGCCTCTTGTAAAGTTAAAAATGGTTTTTCATTTCTTTGTCCATTTTCTCTAATCTTTCCTATATTCTTCACTCTGAGTCTGCCTAACTTGTTCTATGATCTCAGTCATGCTAAAAGGTGATGTGCTTTTCTCATTCCTTTTGCTCCAGTAATATTTTCCTGCTAAACCGTGCTCTTGTCTTTTCCTGTTAGATTATCTTGTTCCTTTCAATGTTCCTTTTCTTTTTCTTGGTTGTCTTGGATGGAGGGCCTAACAGATTCTGTGCCAGATGCTAAAATAATTGTTGTATCTATAACATAATCTTTCCTTATCAGACATGTTTCAAAATGAAGGGTAGAAGTGGAAAGACTGCACAGTGCATCTATGGGCAGCATATTCTGAGGAGTGACAGATAAACCACTGAATCTGCTCGGTTCTTCAGCAACACCAAAGACACTGATTGGCACTAAAAAAGGGGGAGGCAGAAGACACAGGACAGGTCACTGTGTTCAGTGGAATATATTATAGAAACTGGGAACAAAAGGCAAGGGATCTCTTGAGTCTAGTCTTCTAATTGCATAGGTAACCAGGTGTGATGACTCTTAACAAAAGAATCATTCTCCATTAAAATGCAGGATTTTTTTTTCTTTTTTTCTTTTTTTTTTTTTTTTTTTTTTCTCCTACCACAGATCTGGGGAGTCTGTTAGGAAAGTTCACAGTTCTGATGGTTGGAGTCATCTCTTCATTTGTTATCTAAGCATGAGATGCTTTTCTTTTTATCAGCCTCCTATATCAGCTATCCTATAGCTTCATATGGATGTTTTCCAGCCTGGTGTATAATAAATACATTTGCAGACATCAGCCATACCCCCTTTCAGCTTTTTACTTGCAAAGGCAAAACCAGCAAAACATTTCACCCTCCTCCCAGAGTGGTGGCTGTCCAGTCTGCCGACTGCTGTAGTCACCCTTCTCTGCAGTTGTTCCAGTTTTAGCATATTTTCTTGACCCCAAGTGACAAAGACCATGCACAGAATATCAGACAAGGCCACCCACCCACACATTCAGGCCTCTGTACAGCATGACTATTTCTCTTCTTATTGTGCATAATATCATAATTTATATATGTCCTTTATGTGTGCATACAAAATATTTGTGTACATGTATTTTATATGATAAAAAAATCAGTGATCCTTTTTTGTTGTTGTTGTGACTGTTTTCTAGCTTAATTTCCATTAAGCTAGATTTCATACTTCTTTACTTTATGCCTGGATCTTAAAAAAAGGATTGATCCCAAGACTGATTTTTGAGGATTCCTGCTAGTAAACTTCCTGCAGTTTGATGCTGCTTCTTTCGATAACACCTGTTGCCATCTATCCATTAGACAATCTCTTACCCACTTTAAAACTTTTCTCCTAATCCCTGGTTTCCTATGTGATGCTGCATCATATGCAGCACAGATATAGATCAGATGGCTCACAAATCCTTTGTCTAGAAAATCAGTTATCTTATTAAAGAGAGATAACAAATTCACTTGGCACGATCTATCTTTAGTAAATCCTTTTTGTATGTTATCCCGTTTTCCATTTACCTCCCTGTCTTCAATTATTTTTTTCCTTCAAAATTTTCTCTGAAGAAACTGAGGTCAAACTAAAGGGTTTGTAACTGCATAGGTCTCCCTCTTAGAAACAGATAAAACATTTGCTATCCTCCAGTCAGCCAGTATCACGTCTGGGCTGCTTCCTACCAGGTTTGGGATTTCATGTTCCTTTTCTCATCAGAATTGTGGAAAAGAGTTTATTTGATATCTCTCCCTGGCCTGAGTGCACTATGCTTTTAGCTTTGCTTCTGGTTTGGTAATTTCTATAATCTTGACTTCATTCCTATTATTTATCCTGTTTCCTCTGTGGTCAATATTACAGAAAACATACACAAAGTAGTCACTGAGTTTTTAATTGTAAATAGATTTTTTTTTATTTCCACTGACTCCTCCTTGTATAGCAGTCCCATGTTTTACTTGTTCTCATTTTGCTTAACTGTGAGAAGATTGTTTTGCTGTTTGTTTCCATATCCATTCCAAATTGTAGTTGAGTTTGACTATTGACAATTTTCACTGTACTTTATACTTTTGACCTTGAAAACACATCTGTCTCTGCTGATATGTCTTTTTTGTTTCCTCCTGTGCCCTGCATCACTCTAATATTCTTCTTGAGGGAGTTCTTCATTTGTGTGGAATAGCTTGACCACTTTCCCACATGTTTTTTCCCCTCCTTCAGATACACATTCCACACAGCCTTATCAACTTTGATTTAAAGTAATTCCAAGGCTCCTCCACATTCAAGACCTTGAACAGATCAGTCTATTTGATTTCACTAACAAGACCTTTTAGGTTATCAAAATCTGCCCTTTGAGATATAAAGCCTTATTTTTACTGATTGTTCCATTTCATTTAAATGAGTTTAGCTCATGATCAGTTTTTGGACCAGTTTTCTCACAGTATCTGTATTGCTTATTAGAACAAAGACAGAAATAGTTTCATCTCTTGCTGGCTCTTGACTGCTTGGTAAACATAAGCACTAATTTGGCCCAAACAGATTCTGTTTGATACATGCCTTTCTTTCTTACTTCTTTTTAATCTGTCATATTACTAGAAGGCAGCTACAGAAGGTTACTTATGTTTTCTTCATATCTTTCCCGGGTAACAAGTACTCTTCAATACCTTGGTCCCAATATATAATTTTTACCTTCTCTTTCCTGATCATCCACTGGTAATTCCTCTAACAGCTGAATTTTCATTGACCAGATTTTCTTCTTGTTGTGTACAGTAAGAAGGTATGAAGATGACATGAATCTCTGCCAAGATTTCCTTGCATTTCTTAAGATTTTGTTTTGTTTTGTTTTAACAATCTGAATCTCAGTCCCAATTTTTTTTCGTGGGTATTCAGCCAGATACCATTTCCATGAGCCTTCACTTTTTAGTCATTTTCCCCTACCTAAAATGAAATGATTTACTGTAATCATCTTTGATTTATTCCAGTGGGAATTTCATAGCATCCCTTTCCCACTGTGAAGCAAATAAAATAATATATAAATAAAATAAAAAGATTTTCCTGCATTCCTACCAGAATCCTTTTTTTTCCTTTTCCACTCACATCCTTCTTGGGAAATGACCTCGCATCCTGTTCTGTGGAATTGATCTGGTGACAACTTAGTTGTTTCCCTTTAATACAGGCTCTCAATACACGTGAATGAGTCTTTTTTCTTTTCTTAGTCCACTTTACCTTCCGTTCAGAGATGATCCTGCCTTTTGTTCTCTTTCCTCACAAACTTCTCTACCATTCTCACTCCTCTTTGGATCCTAGTCCCCAGCAATCTTTGCTGGAATTAACTTTTCCACTTTCTTTCTACCTTCTGTTGTGTTTTTTTTCTGTTGTACTTTTCCAGTCTCCCAGATGGCAAACATATTCTTTAGCTTTCCTCTGTTTCCCTGCTGTTCTGCTTGCTCTTTTTCTCTCACAAGTCCTCTCACTCAACAAGTGTCTGTAAATCCCCAGTTGCCCATTCAGTTTGTTTTCTCTTGCACCTTTTCCCCAAATCCCTGTCTTCATTCAACATTGCCTTCAGCCACATCTCTAGTAAGGTCTTCTCTTCATGAATTTTAGCATATGATGCTTCAGGCACACAAGTCCTTCCACAGAATAAGATACATCCCACAGTTTCTGCATCCAGTTCATATTGTCCCTGTAATTCATCATGTACCATCCACAACTGTCTCAATTCCTTACACAGTTATTTTCTATTACCTGTACTTTTAAGGTGAAAGTCCCTGTCATTGTTGGTTATTTCCTTCTGTTTATGGGCTTCCCAGCTGCCAGTGGCATATGGGTTTGTGGGACTGAATTGTTATGCCATTATCAGCTTGGCATGTTGCAGGACTGATGTGTGTATCACAGGGTGCAGAGTAAGATGAGCAAATTTGGTTCACCGTCCATCTTTTTCAAAGCCTCTATCAATCAGGACACAGCTTTCCACAGTTATCATAGGCAGGTTTGATATCAAGATTAGACTTCTGAGTGCCCTGCTGGAGCCAAATTCATCTGTTATTACTGGGTGAGTAGTCACCGGAAAAACAAGTGAGAAAATAAGACATAAAATTTGGGGTCCAACATACAAGTAAGATATGACCAAAGAACAGGTTGGGAAGTTCTGGAGAGTGCACAGGGAGGGATGAAGTTTCAGGCAGGTTAAATATTACCTGAGTAAATATTCAGATGTACTGTGTAGTTCAAGGATCATCCCCCTCTCACACAAAAATAATCAAACTTCTAAACCTTCTCCAGTAAGCCAAGCACATTTCTCAGAGGAAGCACTTGTTTATGGGGCTCAGGCAAACACCAGTAACCGTGTCACATAGCATTTATTAGAAAATCCAAATATATTCTCCTCTACTTTGTCCAATCTATGTGATCATTTATCTGCAGCAAATTTTACTGTATATGTGATTATTTCCAAGAAGCAATTTCTCATGACTAGATTAAGTGTAGTACTTACCATATATTCTGTTGAGATAGAGGCATCATTTTGGAATCTGCATTGTAAGTAAATGTTGGGATCCTGAAGAGAGAACTCTATGGGCTTTACCCCAGAGATGTGGCTCAGCAACAGAAACACAACAAACATTTGTTGGACTCAGCTCAATTTGCAAATAAGCTGGAGATAGAATTTAGCCCTTGTTGTCTTTGCAGACAGTTTCAGGCTATTGATCTTTGAACAAGCAGTATTTTACTGAAGACATGTTTCCTACAAGCCAAAGTTCAGCAGAACTGTTTTAACTACCAATATAGGACATTTTTTTCCCACCAAATGTCACCAAATGATATTTCTGGAAGAATATTTATCACATTCATTCCTATGTTCGACCAGTGAGGAAGGGACATGTGACCACCTGTTCTACTTTGCTTTCCTGACTTTTGGGATAATTTCTAAGTAGAATGACTACATGTGGAGGTTCACAAAAATCTGTGTTATAATGTAAAAATAAGTTATTTGAAGTACTCTAAACAAAAGAAAAAAAGTTTAGTTTTGCTTCCTCTTGGATTGAATGCAGGTTCAAGAGGGTTGAATATATTCTCATATTTCTCTAATCAGCTTAAGTACTGCATTTAAATCAAATCAGGAATGTGCAACAGGTAATGTTTGTGGTATTTATGGTAATAAGGGATAAATTCTGAAGTGGTTGAATGCAAATTTTTTGTCTCTCTTTTGTCTTGATAGATTTTAGATAACATTGAAAACACGGCTGGAGCACACATCATATTCTGTCAGTGATCCTCCTGAACAGAAGTGCTTTGAGAGCTACCTTCCCTTAACTATTTTAAAGACACCCGCACACTCGCAAATAATAAATCTGTCAAGGCACACTTGCAAATATCCCATCTCAATTTGTACAAGTTACTCTGTTCAAAATATTTCCATGCTTAAAATCATTTAGCAGGGTTTACCAGATTTATAAGCATTTGAGACTTGCAGTATAAAACCTAGCTGTATGACAGACTGAGTTATTAAGTGTTTATAGAAATCTGATCAAATGGACCATCAGAAGTTGGGGGAGGGGGGGGATCTGTTATAAACTCGACCATAATGACAGCTTTCCTCATCTTACAACTGTGACATGAAGAGGGAGCTGTAGCTCTTCAGAGACACAGCTCTGCCTGAGCCAGCGTACCCAGCCAAGCGCCCCGATCTCCTCTCTCCTTCCTCGCTCCCCTTCGCTCCCTGCTCTCCTTCTCTCACTCACTTACTCTTCTTTTTTTTCCCCCTTTTTTTTTTATCCCTGTGCCCCTGTGCCAGTTAATTTAAATGTATCTGTTGAAGTGGAGATAATCCATGCAAATCAGAGGCACTGGCTCCCAGTGCTTGATTCACAAAGAGAACTCAGCTTCAGGAGGTCACTCGTTCACAGCTGCTCCTCCCATTATATTTTTCCCTTATTGCAGAACTGCTGCATGTATACAGTGACTGAAAGGACTCAATTTACTGCAACTGCTGCCTGGTTTTACTTACAACTTTCTTTAAAGGGGGACTTACCTTCTGTCAGTCTTGCTAAGGTAGGAAGTCTGATTCTTCTAAAGACATGTAATGCCTCCAGTGTTTGCTCATTATCAGTTCCCACTATAATGATGCATATTGTTGTCAGAATTAGGTCCTAATAGAATTGCGCCAGGTGCCTAATGCTTTTGTTACTTGTATATAGGTGCAACTGTTTAAATGGCTGTTTTTCTGTTTATTTAGCCAGCTATGTATCCCCCCCACTGCCTGCTTTTTCTTTTCCTTTTCATAATGGCAGGTATGATCTTAGCACAGTAGCTCTCCAATCTGTAAATGTAGTCTTCACTCAAGTTTGTATTTTCTTTTAAAAATGTTTTCTAACGTGTGTGTAAGTTAATGCAGCGTTCTGTATCCCTCAAAGGAAAACAGCATCATGAGGGCTTTCTGGCCTGAAACCTTATTAAGGTGCTATCTTTGGAGCAGAACAAACTGTTGAAAGGTTTTAAAGAAAAATAAAAAGGTCACATTTTACTTTGCAGTGTTGTAAACAAGGAAACTCTAGGCCTCACTGCAAATGGTTCTGTCATAAATTTAGCCCAGAAGATAAACATATTGTTAATAGGACTGCCCGCAGAAGTAGTGAAATGGAACCCTCATAGTTCTGTGTTAATATCTATTGTTTAGAGAGGTTGGACAGGCAGAGCTTGCTTTGCAAAGTACAACTCAAAAACAACTGTTCGGATATGATTCTTTAAAAACTCCTTAAGAAAAGGAAAGTCAGGCACTACTTCATTAGTTACATTCTAACTTTTATATCTACCACACGCATGCATCTGACAGCACGAACTGGTTTTCTGAAAGTGGACAGTAAATCTTTCATTTATTTATGTATATTTCCTTGAATTTGTTGTCAGAATTTAGGGATGCAAATGATTGAAATAACTATAAAAACTTTTGATGTGTTAAATCACAAATAATGGATTTGAAGAACAATACAATGAAAAAAAAAAATCAAAAGTATTCTGACTTACACTTGTTCCACGATAAAGTTCTTGTTTGTTTTCTTGTACAGCTGGAGTTAAGAAATGACAATGATTAGATCTGGAGCCACCCTGTTTTTTTATAGACTTACTATGTAACACATCCAAGTTAATCAAATAACAGTTCTCTGAAGCTTTAGACAGAAATTACAATGAAGATTTAGTTGACCAGACAGAACAGAAAGAGAGGCATAGATATTCTCAAACATATCCTAATTTCTTCAAGAACACTTGAGGCATAAATTTTCAGTTTTACCTTTGTGGATTAGATATTTTTAGCTAGCCTGTTTCAGGAGAGAGTACTTTCTCCCTAGACAAAGTATTTCAGTGCCTAAAATATGCCTATTTTCTCTTTGATATACAGTCTGTTTTTTGGAAAAAAAAAATGCATTCTGATTTTGGAGTACAGTACAAACCTAGAGAGCCTTGTCACTGTTAGCATAAAGAAGACATCTACACAAGTATTACTGTGCAGAGGGCAATCTTTCTTTCTCTGGCATTTTTTAGGTTACTGTACATAGAATTTAGCAGATAAATGTCTTCCTTCACGGCATTTTGGAGATCCTATTGGTATGCAGGTTACCCTGTAAGGATGGCAACTAAAAAAAGAAATATGCTTTATAGCAGTGTGTAATAAAAGCTCTTCACAATGATGTAAGTGGATTCTGACCTTTCTTTCTTACCCTGTAATTAGAATTTTTATTAACTCTTTCAAGTGCAGAGTTTTTTAAGTAAATTGATGTTACTTAAGGAGAACAAGTATGTATTTTTGATCTAGGAGTTCAAAAGGTAAAATTTTAGAATCCTTTCTAGACAGAGAGAAATATATTCTTGCCAGCAACTTGCTCCTTATGAAGAAATTTTGATTTATAGGAAGAGATTTGATACAGTCATCCTACCTCTCCCCAGAAGGAAAAAAGAAATCTAAAATAGACTTCTGTAGTGTTCAGAAAGAGGAGGGGAATGGGTTTTAGGGAAGAGAGCTGAACGTAAGGAGACAGGAAAGATCTTTCGTTTGACTGAATCTCTGGCCAGGATAAAGTTGGGAAATAAAGGTGATTCCTGTGGAGTTTAGTGACATAAAGTGATGAGATTAGATGATTCACCAATGGAGATAAGAAAAGGGAAAAAAAGGTCTTTCTGAGGAAGATTTTTTTGTAAGTGGATTAAAATATTGTTGCAGCAGACAGTTATTTCCTGCTTCCTTTCCACCTTTTACCCAATGGATTACAAAAGTGTTCCTTAGTGAGTCATCATCAGCATTTCATGCAGTTATTTCCTAATTATGTACTTGATTCTCCTTGTAGGTTCACCAGGTTCACCTGGCATAACTCAGTGTAATTCCTTGATACACTGAAATAAATCAGAAGAAATCAGGTGTTTTATATTATTTGGGCCTCTGAATGTATTTTCAGGAAACTCTCGAAGGAGTGAACCTTTATTTCAGGCTAGTTGGTACTACACAGTTTTCTAAAGAAAATTGTCAGTGTCCTTGTATGGCCAGTTCCTTTTTCCTATTGGTATGGTTTCTTCCTCTGCCTCTACAAACTTGCCATTGCTAAAGTAACTCAGTCAAACATCTCCAAGTTACCTTACACTCCACTGTAGCGTGCCTTGCAACAAATCTATAGGATGCGGTAAACCTTGTATCTGTATGTAGTACAGGGCTCCAACTCCCATCAGGCTCTTTTCTGCCTGTTTTACAGAAGACACTTAAAAAGATAAATTATCATCTTTAAAGGATGCTACAGAGCTTGTTAATAAGTTCCATCCAACTTCTAAAAGGCCTTAGTTGCTTTCAGCTCTAAACAGGTACATTTGCTGAACTATACCTTAAAAATATTCCAAAGAAAATTTGGGAATCCTAAAAAGTGAGTGATAGAGCCTTTGAGAAAATGTACAGCTCTAAATGGGAAATCTAATTGTCAAGAAAGTCCTTGGTCAATCATTTGTAATTGTTTTTTGTATAACTGCAGAGAAAGAATACATTCCTCACAGCTTCTCATCAAATCCCATACACAATTATATCATATTCTCCTTTTTTATCATTGCCTTGTACGGTAGAGTGCATTGTTAAAATGTAATGTTGCAGAGTACAGACCTGGCATTTCTTTTGCAGATAAAGCGTGCTTATACCTCTAGGGGTTATAACCTGAATCAGATCCGTAACTCGCCTACTGACAGCCTTTGAAGTCACTCATTTATTTATTTATTTATTTATGTCTGAAGGTTTAGATTGACATCCTTTTATATGTTAGGAATTCCTCAGCACATGTAAAATGCTTGGTAATGACTGAAATTAACCTGAGGCTTTATGTATCCATCTTCCCCAGGAGCTCCACTGAAGCTTAAGTAACAGTTGGAGATTTTATGCAAACAACTATTCTCATGAGAACATTTCATTTTTCTCTCCTAATGTACTCCCTTTTTCATTCCTAGAGGTTTTTTAAGGCACATTGGATGCTTTTTGCTTCCCTCTCTCCCCAGTACCTGTTCTGGGGAGTCTACATGAAAATGTTCGCAGCTGAAATCACCAAAAGATGGGCAGATAAAAAGAAAATAAGTGGAGTGGAAATGAATCTTTAAATGGCAAGTCTGTGAAACATTGAACATAGTTATCTGACATTATGTCAGAGAGCGTTATCTCTTGAGAAGAAATGAGCAAGAGCAGTCCACAGAGAAAAAGTAATTGTTGCTTTACTTCTGTCTGTTTATTTGGGATAGCTTGAACTGTCTCCCACTTTTTTATTTCTCTCAGTGTGAAAAGATTAACTATTAGAAATGCAGCCAGTAGGCATCTGACTCAAAAGCTATGCTCGTTTGACCTTTGGACACAAAATATCTAATGCAAACGAAAATCTAAACAACCTCAAACATCACTGAGTACAAGAAATATGCAGAATGTGGGTCAGTAGAAATTCAACACTTTTAAAACTAAAAATAACAAAACCTTTGAAATCACTTGGTTACATTAGCATTTCTTTCTCCATTCAACATCAGAGTATCACACGCTGAGGTTTTGCCCAGTGTAACTGAGGCAAAAGATCTGTGGCGAAATTCTGCATTGGTTTTAACAGTGAGACTGAAATGTTAGGGAGAGGAAAAAAGGGAAAAAGGAGGGTAAGAGATGCTTAACCAATACATAAATGTTTCTGAAAGGTTAGGTTTTATAACTCTACAAAGAGTACATGGGAATTAAGATGTATTTAAAGTCTGCATGATGCTGCCACTTATTTATTTAAAGGTTAGATTTATCACATAAGGGACTTCACCCCTCTCACTGTCTTAATTCTGCTGGTTTGGTTGGTTAGTCTTTCTTTTATTTTATATATTTTTTAACCTTAGGGGGAACGTTACATGAAAAGGCATGGATGTGAATGGATAAAATGGGATCCCTTGGTAACTAGCCACTATTTCTTACTTCTGTTCCTACCACACTATGAAGGAGGAGGGCAGAAGAGACAAAACGTATTCTGTGTGAGGCAAAGGACTGAAAAAGGGATGAAGTTTCTGTCTCTAAAGAAAAAAGCTAGTCACAACAGGCCACTGGAGCTGGGACTTAGATATCTGAGTTACCTCTACAGAAAAGTCTATGTCTTAGAAACTGCGTGGTAAGGAAGAGAATGAAATACTTGTTAAGTCAAGTAACAGGACCCATGTAATTTCTATTACCTAGTCTTTGAATTAGCAGTGAGTTCATAGAACAATAATAGTATAATGTTAACTGACAACCTAAAATTAAAAAAAGGAAAGAAATTTCAAAATTTGCTCCAACAAACCTGAGAGTATATAATTCCCATCACCTTTCCAGATTAGGCAATAATGGTTCACTTGGAGGTTACAGGGGAGATGTATTAAGTTTTAATGACTAAAACTTCATTTTCTCTGTTGAGTCCAAACTGCAGAAAACAGCCAGCTGATGCAGGCTGCGTGGAAGGGAGGACACAGGGACCCCATTTGCAAGTGACATTTGTTTGCATTTTCTTCAGGTCACAGAACTGGTCTCCACCAAATTCTTCCATCAGTAAGATTTTCAGCAGCCTCTGTACTTCCTGTCCAGTTCCTGTCCAGTGAGTTACGGAAAACCCAGTGTCTCCTTTTTCAAGGGAGGAAGGGATGGTCCACACAGAGATACCTGAAAGT
Source organism: Chauna torquata (assembly GCA_013399475.1). NCBI lineage: Eukaryota > Metazoa > Chordata > Aves > Anseriformes > Anhimidae > Chauna > Chauna torquata. Next base: position 5,007 of record VXAL01011429.1, on the reverse strand, counting down.
TAATGAAGAGAAATGTTGAGCTTGACAGAAAATTATGCTGGTAATCCTCAATAGCTTTGACCAATGGTATCCCTGAAGCCCACCTACCAGCCTCTAAAATATGTAAATGGCAAGATCAGATGTGTTTCACAAACATGTTATATGGCTAGCTTTTATGTGCAGCAGGCAGGAGGACAGTGAGACACAGAAGAGCACCAAGGTAGTACGAGGAACAGCCAAAGACATTATAAAAGTCTGCTTAAATGTACAAAACATGGTTTACAGTCAGAAACATTTGGTTTTAATTTATTTAGAAATTACATTAATAGCTTCCAAAAAACTAAATACAGCATGGCATTTCTTGGGGTCTTCCCTGTCTTGTTTGGCATGTAGCTTCTCTCTAATGTTCCAGTCTCTCCCCTGGGCTCCACTTTATCCCCCCAAAAGTCCATCAAATGTGTATCATAAAACCTGTTTAATTTCCTAGAAAAGATTATAGTAAGTGTGCTTTTAATGTAATGATGTCAGTGGCAGATGATAACATGTATTAAGTAGTGCAAACTGCTGATTATCTGTCAGGATAAATCTGTTTATTTCAGAAATAGCAGTCTGACAACCCCCTGTTGTTAATCATGAAAGTACACGCTAATGCCAGGTACTGTTTGATTGGAGTCTCTCAGAGGAATGCGTTTGTTAGATTTTTGCTTTGACAATCTTTACACCGAGTTTTGCAAATTCACTGTGTACACACATTTATTTATTTATTTATTTATTTTAAGAGAAAGGCTAGAGCAAAGCTGCTGATCTACAACTTAGGTTCACAGCAATTCAGAGGAAGGAATGACTTGTGAAAAGAGAGAGTGGATTATAGGATTACACAGTAGTTCAGACTGTGCCCACGGCTGGGTTCATCTTTAGTACTTTCAATGCAGACCCATTAGTGATGAACAGAGAAAAGCAAAAGGAAATTTAAGGAGTTCTTTTTCTGCAGAAGTCACTCCACAGTTTTATTTGTTTATTTATTTTTCAATATTTATAGCAGTTCTTAATTATATCCTGGACTAAAAAGACCATCTCCAGATGATACTCACATCATTCCTCTTTAATGAGATAAACGGCAAAGCAAACCATCCAGCTTTTATGATGTTGCAAATTTAACTCAGCTTTTGTGTTGCAGAAAATGAATATTATGTATTTTAAGTGAAACATAAATGGAATGCTAAGGCATAGTTTGCTAAACCTTAGGTGAGGAGGTATTTTGTCTGACTTTATTGCATTGTGATCATTGCATGAAAGCTGTAAAACGCTGAATAGCATAATAAAAATTGATATTTATATTGACATTTCAGGATTCTAAATAGAAGCTCAGAAAATCTAAACAGACTTCAGTATCTCCACAGCTGTTACTCCAAGCCCATCTGAGTTCTGACTAATTCACTTTTTCTCCCCACATACCCTCAATTGGCCCTAATATAAACATCTCTTTCTAAAGCAATTTCTCCCCGGAAGATTATGCACATCTTCATCTTAATTCAGAATTTACATGTGTACTTTGCATATTTTTGCATCAGTATGTGTGTTTTAAATTAGATAAAGGTCACTGTCATTCATAATCAAGAAGAAGGTGTATAAAAGGTCAGGATTCAATAAAAAAAAAACTGATTAGATGTAGAGGTTTGTTCATATGATTCAGT